>JAEIFT010000681.1:0-115901 GCA_018904225.1 Lordiphosa mommai | reverse complement strand
TGGTCATATAACCGCACCGTAATTCGTAAGTAATGATGTAAACTTAATGGGTATACAAAAATTAAGTTTAATTAAGCAACAAAGGTCCAAAGTTTTTTCCGATCATACAAGCGTAGTTTGGCTCTTTTGATTAGAATTGACATTGATTTCTAACTTCAAATAAATGTTTTGTGCACTTCCAAAAAGAATACTCTGGACTTTAATTTTAGATTGCATATAATGCCCTTTGCTGAATTTTACAAAATGATGTTAATTAAATCTCAAATATTATAAAATATAAATTAAAAGTTCTTATGTTAAATTTTTTCTGGGAATCGAACCAGGGTAAAAAAAAAAAAATTAACCGAAGAAACTTATATTCCTTTAGCTTAAAAGCCAAAGAAACCACGTGATCTACCACCAAAGAAACACATAACTACAAGGTACATTATTTGCTGACCACTGATACAACAGAAACCTACAAAATTGATTTTCAGATTATAAACATACATACTGCCCATGTGTTCTTATGCATATACACAAATTGCTTTCGACCGAAAAACGACCCAATTCCCATACAATCATAGGTCGAAAGGCTTTAGAACACTAAGGATGTTGAACACATTTTTTTTTTTTTTAATTTTTAGGTTACGTGGCGTGAGTAATATTCTGTTAAATCTTTGTGGCCTCGTTTACTCTTATTTAAACTAAAAATATAATTCTTTTGCTTGAATTTTGAAGCATTCTTCTAGGGGTTATTTGCTTTAAAGTTGTGCAATTTGTATCAAAATGTATTTATATCTTGCTTGATAACATTTTGTAAGAGAAATTAAACAAGTATTTTCTTTAAGCTTCTGCATGTAGACTGCTGAGCCGGTGTTACTCCCACTATTGCTTAAAAATAAATATATCTCTAATTTTTAATAGATTTTTGAGTCTTAATTAAAAACGTTAGAGAAAAAAAAAAATTAGTTGTTAATTGTCCTTTTCATCCAATTCCTTTTACTTCTTCCCTTGCTCAGACAATTATTTATCCTATCCCTCTTCTTCTTTACTCCTTCCATTCTTCCCCCTCCTTTTCTTCTCTTATTTCAACTTACACTTCGTTCCAATTCTTTATCGATATTTTCAACATCATTGAAGAGCTGTATGATTCTAACAGTTCCTCTGCCCGATTCCTCGGACATCTCAAAAATTGTTAAGCTCAGCCAAAAGTCATAAAAATTGACGATGAATGCCTGAGGAATACAAATCCACAAAAGCAAGGTAAGAGCTCTCTTCAGACTAACACAATAGACGATTAAGAAAAATATGCCCAAAATGTTGGCAGACAGAAATGAAATCATCAGTAGCATAATTTGGAAGTCATAGATGCCAACCAGACGTGCACTTAGTTGCAGCAGACGCGTATATAGCGAAAGAAGTAAATCAATATTAGCTACGTCCACCTTCTTTCCCGCTCTCAGGTGATTGGCGCATTTCAAAAGTTCGCGATTAATGATCCATACATAACGATAAATGTAAGCCACAGCCAAATGGAAATGCATGGCCACCAAAAGAACACCAAACTGCACCACACAAATGCTAAAAACTCCAATGGCAAATTCTTGAACATAGTTGGAGGCGAGGCCGTACTCCAGCAGCAGCATGGACACAAACTCCAGAATAACAATTAAGCCTTTGTAAATGACGAAGTAATCAAATTTAAAGCACTCCTCCAAATCATATTTCCGAAAGTAAGAAAAATGCAATTCAATTAAATCATTGTGGATGGTAGTTAGTTCTCCGCTTAGCCAAATGTTACGAAAATGCACAAATACAACTGTAAATAAACCGTGTAATTCGTCCAAGAAGCTGATTTGTTCGGCTAAAGGATTACGCGAAAATATTAAATTTTCAGCAGGGTTTTCCGCATCCGTGTTAGTCGACACCAAAACATAAATGAGTCCTGCATTCACGACAAGGCCATAGGCAATTAACCACTTGGAACGTTGCAATTTCCTTATACCGGCATCGTATGTAAATGGATATATACCCAACGCCCGGGAGCCATACAGAGTTGTCTTTAGAATAAAGTGAACTAATTTCTGTCGGAAGCCACCACGAGAGCGGAACATTCTAGCCTGGCGAGTTACGTTGAAATGGAAAGGCAATTTCCTCTTTTCGGCCTAGCAAAGGCTTAGGAAAAGGGGGAAGAGGTTATAAATGGCTGATGAAAAGATTAACTACACTGGACAGCCAAAACTTTGAAATGTTTTACTGGCTAGTGTACTGCAATTTTACTGGCCTAACTGAGTTAGTGCCTTTTGCCTCAATAAAGCGAGGCATATTTGCTGCGATAAAATCAGTTAATTAATTGGATGGACATAAAATTGAATTTGTGTTTGAGGAATACTTATGAACAGACATACTTTGTTTGGGGAAATTACTGACAGACAACTCTGTTAATAACTGTTAAGTTAAGACTTAGATATACCCTCTGCTTAGGGAAAGAAGTAGACTTTTCTTTAATCAAATAACAATGAATTAACATTAACATAAATTTTTATTTTGGACGCAAGGGGGTCGATTAAACAGTGATAAAAATTTGAGAAACTCAACAATATTGACCATTAGTTGATCTGAAAAATTTTCGTTGTTAGATTAAACCTAATATAGAGCGACTTTGCTTTCTGGGGGGTGAGGCAGGACGACGCTAACCCAACTGAATTATCTCTTCTTTCTTTTAGTTGTATGCTTATTCCCCTTAAGGGACCCGAAATTATATTCAATTTACAAATCCATTAAAATTTAATTAATTCTCATACAAATGCACTGGGGTACAAATGTACCCCAAAGTCGGTTCTCGTTAGTTTTGACTTTGGACGGGTTAAAAATTTTTTTTTTAATTTTGCGGTGTGTTTTATGTGATATTTCTACTTACACTTTGTTCCAGTTCTTTATCGATATTTTCAATATCACCGAAGAGTTTAATAATCCCAACGGTTTCACTGCCCGCTTTCTCCAACATCTCAAAAACTTTGAAGCTCAGCCAAAAGTCCAAAAAATTGACAATAAATGTCGAGGGAATACAAATCCACATAGCCAAGGTTAGAGTTCCCTTTAGACTCACGCAATAGACAATTAAGAAAAATATGGCCATAATGTTGGAAACTAGAAATATAATCATCAGTAGCATGATCTGGAGATCATAGATGCCAACTAGACGAACACTCAGTTGCAGCAAACGAGTGTACAGCGAAAGAAGTAAATCAATGCTAGCTAAGTCCACCGTCTTTTCCGCTCTCAGTTGTTTTGCGCATTTCAAAAGTTCGCGATTGATAATCCATACATAACGATAAATGTAGACCAAGGCCAGATGGAAATGCTTAGTTATTGAAAGTACAGCAAATTGAACTAAACAAAAGCTGAGAGCTCCAATAAAAAATTTGTCGCTGTAGCTGGCAGTCAGACCGTGGTGGAGCAGTAGCATGGACACAAACTCCAAGTAAACAATTAGAACTTTGTGTATGACGAAGATATCAAATTTATAACAATCTTCCAAATCATATTTCCAAAAATGGCAATCATGCAAATCAATTAATTCATTGTGAATTGCAGATAGTTTCCACTCAGCCAAAAGTTACGAAAATGCACTAACACAACTGTTAATACACCTTGTATATCATTCAAGCTGCTGATTTGTTTGGCCAAAGGATTTCGCTTATAAATCACTTTTTCAAGTGGACTTTCCACTTCCTTGTTATTCGTCACCATAACAAAAATTAATCCTGCATTCACGGCCAGGCCATAGCCAATTAACCACTTGGAACGTCGCAATTTTCTCTTCCCGGCATTGTATGTGAATGGAAATATTCCCAAAGCCCAGGATCCATACAGAGTTGTCTTTAGAATAAAGTGAACTAATTTCTGTCGGAAGCCAATACGAGGACGGAACATTCTGGCCAGGCGAGTTACGTTGAAATGGAAAGGCATTTACCTCTTTTGGAATACGTATGTTGGGCAAATGATAAGTGTGGGCTTGGTTTGGGGGGCTGCAGGAATTGTTAATGCTTGAGGAAGGGAATAATTACACTGGACAGCACAAGGATTGTGAATAATCAAGGAAGAGTGATATTGACTGAGTTGTAAGTGGCAGCTTTTCAGAACATTCAACTTTCAGAGTTTTAAAAATTTTCGTTTCTATTTATATGAAGCATAGTGCCGAAATAAGTTTTTATGCCATCAGAATGAGGCCTTTAAGTAGAAAAATGTTCAAAAAGTAATTTTCCCAGCTGTTTCTAAAATGAAAAACAAAGTGACCGTAAGACAATGTTGCTTTGTTTACCGATAAAAAAAGACTTTCGATAACTATCGAAAAAACGGCGACTGCTGACTTAAAAAAAAGGATTTTCTTCCAGCTTGTATTTAGTTACTATTGAAAACTCATTAAAAATTTTCACGCGTGAAATACATTTTTTTTTTTAAATCACAACTAAAGCAAAAACTTTTTTTTTGAAATTTAATTTTGAAATACTCATTGAGAAAAAATACTGCAGTTCCAACTTTGAATGTCTACCAAGTTGGTATTATTTACTAAACTAAAATATTGATATATTTTTCTGGCTAGTGTACTGCAGTTTTACTGGGCGAATTGAGTCGGTGCCTTTTGCTTTAATAAGGCGAGAAACACTTCCAGTGATAAAATCAGTTAATTAATTAGATGGACAGAAAGTTGCTGTTGTGTTTGAGTGATACTTCGAACTCATATCTAACAGACCACTTACTTTTACATAACGGAAGCGTAAGGTATTTTGATATATTAATATTTTGACTATCCACTGGAAGAAGTATTTTTGGGACTTTCTTTTTCACTAAATATTATAAAACTAACATGAACATCAATATTTTTTTCCCACTACACGTAATTTCCTACTAGAAGATGTTTCAAATTTTCAACCCAAAAACTCCATGTACTTCACTAATTCTTGTTATTTTTTTTTTATTCTTATTTCCTGAAAGGCACAGAGAGCATTGAAAGAAATTTTAATCTTTTTGGGAAATTATAATCATATTAAAAATCAATTTACATTAAATTAATTCTCATACAAATGGTCTAGGGTACGAATGTACCCCAAATATGGTTCTCGTTAGTTTTGAACATGAACGGGTGCAGGGTTAAACAATTAGACCTAGTGTTTCGATCTTATTCAAGGTTTCTGGCAAAAGTTTATCTTCTTTTTATGCTTTGTGCAAGTCCAATTTTGTACAATAAGTTGTAAGTAAATCAAATTATGTTTTGCAAGTAAAAAAAATCGGTCAAACCCGTCTTTAATATACTCTGTACCTCGCAAAGCTTGTATATAACTAAAAACTTTTAATCTTTATCTTTATCTGATCAGTTTCAAACTTGAAGGATTGACAAATAATGTTTTGTACCTTATACATATGTCTGACAGATAGACCGATCGGCTCGGCTGTTGATGGTGATCAAGAATATATTTTTAAAAACCGTAGATACTTTTTTTTTAATTATACACAAATTAAGAAAATTATTATGCGCAAACTCACCATACTCTTACTGATAGAAAGTATTATCTTTGGTGGTCCAAAAAAATGTTAAAAAAAAAATTATTCTTATAAATAATCTATTTTCTTAATCAGTGGAAGATTCTTCAATGTTAAATGATGAAAATATTTTTAGAGAAAATCGTGACTTTTAATTCCTTTCGAGTAAGTGAACTATGGATCAAACTTTGCAAAAAGTTATTTTTCAGTTATTGTTATCTTTATAAAATATTAGTATTTAACGTTATAACTAATGGTTTCTTAAAAAAACCCCAAAAAAAAAAAAAAACATATTTTTTAAAATACAATAAAAAATCAAGCATTCTGCTCTATCCGGATAAAGTCAAAATTCCCAGATATAGAAAAAATTTTTTAATTACTCGACGCTATCCTTTGGAATGTAACTCAAAAATGAGAAAATTTAAATTCAAAATGCTGACTTCGTATTACCCACAACTTCTGCTTTTGGCATTTCATCCAAATAAACCTAAATTTTCTAATTTATTTAAAAAAAACTTAACTAAATCCGAACAGCGACAAAGCAGTGTGACCCTTTCGATTTTGTGTTATTTTGCTGCTGAGCGGTGGAATTTTAGTGTTAAAAGGTCACACTGAAATTTCCTGAGTACCAAGCTTTATATATTGAAATTTGTAAAATTTTGCTGTGTGTTTTATCTTATATTTCTACTTACACTTCGTTCCAGTTCATTATTGATATTTTCAATATCATTGAAGAGCTTCATGATCCTAACGGTTCCTCTGCCCGCTTCCTCAAGCATCTCAAAAACTGTTAAGCTCAGCCAAAAGTCCAAAAAATTGATGGTTAATGTCAGGGAAAGAAAAATACTCATTATCAATGTAGGAGCTCGTTTTAGACTCACGCAAAAGACGATTATGAAAAATATGGCCATTACGTTAGTAGCTAGAAATGTAATGATCAGTAGCATGATCTGCAGGTCATAGATGCCAACTAGACGTGCACTTAGCTGCTGCAGACGCGTGTATATCGAAAGAAGTAAATCAATGTTAGCTGCGTCCACCGACTTTCCCGCTCTCAGGAGATTGGCGAGTTTCAAAAGTTCACGATTGATGATCCATACATAACGATAAATGAAGACCAAGGCCAGATGGAAATGCATGGATATCAAAAGAACAGCCAATTGAACAATACCAACACTGAGAACTCCAATTAAAAGTTCTTGACTAAAGCTTCCAGACATGCTGTAGTCAAGCAGTAGTGTGGACAGAAATTCCAAAATAAGAATCATTCCTTTGTTAATGACGAAGAAATCAAATTTATAACAATCTTCCAAATCATATTTCCGAAAGTGGCAATGATGCAGTTCAATTAAATCATTGTGGATTGTAGATAGTTCCCCGCTCAGCCAATAGTTACGAAAATGCAGCAATACAACTGTAAATACACCTTGTATATCTGCCAATGTGCTGATTTGTTTGGCCAAAGGATTTCGCTTATAAATCACTCTTTCAACTGGGTTTTCCACATCACTGTGACTTGACGACATCACAAAAATGAGACCTGCATTCACGGCAAGGCCATAGGCAATTAACCACTTGCAACTTCGCAATTTCCTCATCCCGGCATCGTATGTAAATGGATATACTCCCAACGCCCAGGATCCGTACAGAGCTGTCTTTAGAATAAAGTGAACTAATTTCTGTCGGAAGCCACCACGAGGGCGGAACATTCTGGCCAGGCGAGTTACGTTGAAATGGAAAGGCAATTTCCTCTTTTGGCCTACGAATGTTGGGCAAATGATAAGCGATGGCTCGGTTAAGGGGTGGTGCAGGAATTGTTAACTGCTGATGAAGGGATTAACTACACTGGACAGCACAGTGCTTGTGTACAATTAAGGAAAGTGGCGTCTCAATATCAATATCGACCGAACTAAGCACACAACTTTCATTTTATTTCATCGCATTTTTTTGTTTCCAAAAATAAACATTTTAATCATCTTTCAACAATTTTTCTGACTAGTGGTTGCTTTAATAAGGCGAGGAACATTTGCAGCTATAAAATCAATTAAGTAATTGAATGAACATAAAGTTGATGTTGTGTGAACTATGCATGCGGTCACACAAACTGTGCTTTGGATAGGCCCTGTTCGTTTTTGATACACCCATTACTCAGGGGAAAAAGTATTTAATTTTGGAAAAATTTTAAACAAAGTTGATGTGCATGAAAATTGGAAGCTTCCTGAAATGAGAACAACATTCTTAAATAAAGTTCGAAATACTTAAATCAATAACATTTTGGCAATTTTTTGAGAACACATGTTCTTGTTTTAAAAACGGATCAGGATTGATTTGAATATTTTATGGGATAAAAAGCTAAAATCGAATAGAAACATATTTTTTGTCTTTTCCAGCAAAAGAACAACGTCTATATTAAAAACATTGAAATATTCCAAAATGTACTTAATGTATCCGAAAATGGTCTAAAATCTATTTTATCGGGATTGAAAGGATGGACTAATAGACTATATAAGGAAACTTGGCAATCCCTTCAAAAGACTCGTACTCTATTATTTTTACAATTATGGCGAAATGTGGGGACTCGTACCTGTGGCTTAGATAAAAAAATTGTTTTGGAATGCTGAATTTAAATTGAACATTAGTGGTGTACTCGTTAAGGCTGAACTGTGAAAAAAAAGTCTTGCTTGCTTCATTTGCATATTAGCAGGTATGCCAACAGTGACACACTTAACTGCCGTTTGACGTAAAAAATTGCCTAATAAATGCAAATATATTTAAAATATTTTTAAATTTTGTTATTCAATTTTTCGAAACCTTAAAAAGACTCTCAAGACACTAGTTGATACTTTTTTAAACTTATATCGTTAAGGTCTACCGAAATCTATTAATCTGAATTTTGTTCGTGGGTTACACAATTTAACATGCAAATTGTCTTTTCCTTTTTTTTATAAAGTATAACATTTTCTTTTAAGTGGGTGAACTTGAATGCTGATATTAGTACTGAGAGAAAGTTCCTTTACATATTTTTTAGGGTAAATCTATTTATTTAATATTTGGTCGATTAAGTTGGAACCACTTTAAAAATTACCTCCTTTCGAAAATGTTATTTCTTATAAGTTAAGATACATTTGTATAAATATTAATCAATAGTATGTATTGATCCTATCATTTTGGAAACGATCAGATGAACAATAGTCAAGCTTATTGCAAATTCAAAATTAAATAACAATTCAGCAGCGGCAATGGGCAGCACTTGAATCAGTTATACAAAATAAGGGTATTTTAAAGTTGTGCTTGACTGACTTTTTTAGTTTTTTTATATGAAATTCTTCACAACACAGTATATCTATTCTTATGCAAACCCGCCTGTTTCTTAAGCGTCCCGCAAAATCAAACAACATATGTAGATGGATGTGTTAAAGGAAGGAATAGTTTTTTTTTTAAGATATATAAGATATAGAAAACAAATTTCTAAAACGTGGAAAAACTTATCTTTGCAAATACAGACTCTCTAATTAGATGTAAAGAATTTCTTAGTCTTAGAGAAATCCTCTCTTCAATATAGAAATTTTAAAAATATAAATACAAACTTCAGAATTAAAGTTTCTTAATTTTGAAAAATATTCGACCTCAAATTTAAAAATATTATTCCCTACTTCAAGAATATATTGTTTTAATATTTAAAAAGAGGTAATATAAGAAAAATATAATGCTGATTTTAAGTTTCTTACTGTTTTAGAGCGTTTTTAGAAGTGGAATATATCTTTGAGTATTTTACTAGCGTATTATGGGCTTTATTGGACACTAATCTTTCATTATTATGTTCATTCATTCATTAATTTGTTGGATATCTTGAAACAATTAAAATTTTTGAATATAAAAAAAAAACTTTACTTTTACGTACCTTTATACCGAAATAAAAATCTGGGTACCGTATCGGAAATGAAAACCAAAATAAACTGAAAACCGTTACGGGATTAATCCCTGGTTGAAAGTGCAAGAAGTCCAAAATCAGCAAGAAGAGTTGGAAGGTTTAAAATTAATTTTTTCTCTCACAAACAATATATTAAATGCGGATCCTCTTCTTGTGCTCAAACCTGTAATTTGCAATACCTAATTTAATTACAAACTACGATAAAGTAATTGAGTCGTTACTTCAACATATAAAGGGCTGATTTCTTGATTTCTACATAAAGAAATAAGAAACTAAAATGTATCCAGCTATCAAGAAGATGAGAAATCGGCACAAAATACTGTAAAGTTTTACCTTTCAATGTGTAATATTATAATGTGTATTATTATCTTATATATCTACTTACACTTCGTTCCAGTTCATTATCGATATTTTCAATATCATTGAAGAGCTTCATGATCCGAACGGTTCCACGGCCCGCTTTCTCGGACATCTCAAAAGCAGTTAAGCTTAGCCAAAAGTACAAAAAATTTATGATGAAGGCCTGGGGAATACAAATCCACATAACCAAGGTAAAAGATTTCTTCAGACTAACACAATAGACGATTATGAAGAATAAGGACATAATGTTGGCAGCCAGAAATGAAATCATCAGTAGCATGATCTGGAGGTCATAAATGACAACTAGACGAGCACTCAGCTGCATAAGACGCGTGTAAAGCGATAGAAGTAAATCAATGCCAGCTGTGTCCACCGTCTTTCCCGCTCTCAGGTGATTAGCAAGTTTCAAAAGTTCGCGATTGATTATCCATATATAACGATAAATGTTGACCACAGCCAGATGGAAATGCAGGGATACCGAAAGAAATCCAAACTGAACAATGCAAATGCTGAGAACTGCAATTAAATATTGGTAACTGTAGTTGGGAGACAGGCCGTACTTAAGCAGCAGCATTGACACAAGCTGCAGAAAAACTGACAAGCCTTTGTATATGACGTAGTAATCAAATTTATGGCAATCCTCCAAATGATATTGTTCAAAGTGGCTATACTGCAGTTCGATTAGCTCATTATGGATTGTAGATAGTTCTCCGCTCAGCCAAAAATTACGAAAATGCACCAATCCAACTGTAATTAAGCCTTGTATATTGTCGAAGCTGCTGATTTGTTTGGCCAAAGGATTCCGCTTAAAAATCGCTGTCTCAGCTGGGTTTTCCGCTTCCGTCTGAATCGACACCATAACAAAAATGAGACCTGCATTTACGACAAGGCCATAGGCAATTAACCACTTAGAACGTCGCAATTTCCTCATCCCGGCATCGTATGTAAATGGAAATGTACCCAATGCCCAGGATCCATAAAGAGTTGTCTTTAGAATAAAGTAAACTAGTTGCTGTCGTATGCCACTACGGGGGCGGAACATTTTGTTTTGGTGGGTTACGTTGGAATGGAAAGGCAATTTCCGCCTTCGGCCTATGAGTGTTGGGCAAATGATAAGCGTTGACTTGGTAAATGGGACAGAAGTTGTTAATGGCTGATGAAGGGATTAACTACACTGGGCAGCACAAGGCTTGTAAATAATTAAGGAAGGGTATTAAATAAATTTTAACTTAAAAGAAAGATAATGAAAGAACTTATATTAAAAACTCCAAACAAAATGAGAATTTCAGGGGTTTGTAGCCTGGATGGAAACTTAAGAAACGTTTCAATAATTTCTTAATATACAAACTGATACTTAAAGTTCTTTAATCTTAATCTTTAGTCTGTATTACCCTATCTTCGACATTGTTTTATCCTTTGCTTTATTTCTTAGAATTTTTCCGATGGCAATGCTTGCCCCTTGTCATTAAACTCCCATAACTCCTCTCTCCTTAGTCCCCAACTTCAACTTTTAAATAATTTTTTGTCCAGTGTACTGCAATTTTACTGGGCAAACAAAATTGGTGCCTTTTGCTTTAATAAAGCGAGGAACATTTTGTGTGATAGAATCAGTTAATTAATTGGATGGACATGGAGTTGAAGTTCTGTTTGAAGGATACTCACGAATGGACATACTTTCGTTTGGGGTCATTACTGACGGACCTTTCAAAGCTAGCTGGGGCAGATGTGAAATGAGTACAAGTATTTGAGTTTAGATAGAAGTAAAGAGCCTCTCAGTTGGTTTGCCAACTGTTAACATGAAGAATTTAAATTTTTGTGAAAATATTCAACATGAAATTTGAAGTGCGATAATATCTCGAGTATTTTCCACTTCACATTTCGAGAGTTGTTCAGGCGTTTTCATTTGATTTAATGCAAGCAATAAGAGGCGGGGCGGGAGGACTGAGAGGAAAACGACCCAAATTGATGGCTGGCACTTGCTGTGGGATTTCAGAGACTGTAAAGTAACACAAATTAAATTCAATTCAATTAATTTCGGCTTTCACATCTCAGACGACACATTTAATGCCTCAATGGGTAGCTGAGTTGAAAGCAGGCAATGGACAAAATATGGCTATGAGAAATATACAAGTGGGCTGATGGGGAATGATTTAGCTTAACACTCTGTGATTGCAACTCTAGCTAACTGACTTACGATATTATGGCCCACTCTGAATATTGTAAATGATAAATTGGGATTCTAGGAAAAAAATGGGTGATAAATTGGGCATAATTCTGCTTAACACCCTTTCAATCCCTAATTTATACATTTACGATATTCTGGACCACTCTAATTATCGTAAGCGGCTTAGTATGGAAAAATTTAGATTTCTAGAAAAATATGTATGTTGAAATGACCTTATATCAGACATTCAGGCTGACATCTCTAACTTAGGCTGAGTTCAGATTGTTCGACACATGCGACATAATAATCTAGCAAGCCTTCATGTTGTATTGTTTTTAATGTCAAATGTCAAGCTATTCACAATGAAAACTAGACAACACAAGGGCCTTCTAGTGTGAACTCAGCCTTACAGATTTACGATATTTTGGCCTACTCAGAACATTGTTAATAACTCGGTCGCGATAAACTTATATTGGGCCTTTTTTTGTGTAACACTCAGTCCTTGCATCTCTAATTTACATATTTACGATATGTTGGAATTCTTCGAATATCGTAATTGGATTGTTTGGGATATGTTGGACAAACTACTGCATAACACTAAGGCCTTTCAATACTACCTTAAAAACTAACGAAATTCAGACCAAATCTGAATATCGTAAATGGCTTGGTGGCTAAAAAACGAGATTAGGTCTTACAGAACTTATATAGGGGAACACTCTGCTCAGCTCTTAGTGATTGCAAATTCAACTTACAGATTTACGATATTTTGGCCAAACCAGAATATTGCTAATTACTCAGTAGGGATAAATTGAGATGTTAGGAAAATGTTAAGTCTTCGTGGGCATATACTGGGCATACTTTCTGCTTAACAATTAGCCTTTAAATCTCTAATTTACAGATTTACGGTATTCTTGTCATAACTGAATATCATTAATACATACGAAGTACTTACTTGCGAACTACAAGTAAGATAGATGCCGTTAAGGTCATATATAAGGCATACTTATTCTCAACATTCTGGTCTTTCATCCCTTATTTACAGATTTACAATACTAATATCGTATGCGAATTTTTTTTGCTTAAAATTGCGATTGTTGGAAAAAAATATGTCGTATTGGGCAAACAACTGCTTAACAATCAGTACTTTTACCGCTTACTTAAAACCTTACGATATTATGACCAACTTCAAATATCGTATTTGGCTTGGTCGCCTAAAATTAACATTAAGAGATATAAAAAAATCTTATAGGGCTGATTAGGGCTTATATTGGGTATACTTTCTGCTTAACACTTAGTCTATATATCCCCAATTCAACGATTTTTCTTAATCTGGCCAACTCTGAATATCGTTAATACATATTTGTTGCGAAAAATTCTGACTACAAGAAATATATATGCCGGTAAGGTCATATATAAGGCATACTATTTTCTAAGCACTCTGCTCCTTTATACCTTATTTTTAGATTTGCAATATTTAGGCCAACTCTGAATATCGTATGTGGATTTTTTGCTTAAAATTGCGATTATTGGAAAAATATAAGTCGTATTGGGCAGTTATGTGGCAAACTACAAATTGACAATCAAAACTTTAAGCGCTTACTTAAAAACTAACAATATTATGACCAACTCTTAATATCGTATGTGGCTTGGTCGCATTAAATGTAGATTAAGAGATATAAAAAAGTTGTACAGGGCTGATTTGGGCTTATATTGAGCATACTTCTGCTTAAGACTTACCCAATATATCCGTAACTTACAGATTTACGATATTTTTGGACATCATTGAATATCGTAAGAGGATTGTTTGCTAAAGAAGGTCAAACTACCGATAAACACTCATTGCTTCACGCGCTAAACTCAAAATTTACGATATTTTGACCAATTCTTAATATCGTAAATGGCTTGGTCAAAAAAATTTAAGATTAAAAAATTCATAAATGTAGTAGAGGGCTGATTTGGGCTAATATTGACTATATTTCTGCCTAAAACTCACCCAATTCATCCTTAACTGTCAGATTTACGATATTCTAGCCATCTCTAAATGTTGTAAAGGGTTTGTACGCCGAGATTGAGTTTGAGCAAATAAGATTCAATTCAATTTAAACAACTATTCGCCCCCACTCTCACTCTCTTCCCCATTTAGTTGAACACTTCTTATCGAGTTATCGAACTGTTGGCACTTGACAAGTCACCACAAACTGGTTTTCTCGATTTGTATTTTTACCACAAAATTCACCTGCAGTTTTTGACACTATTGCCAAGTTTTGCACTTGTTTATTCTTCCTCTTGCAGTTATGTGTTTGGGTAAACTTTTAGCAGCTGTCAACTGTAAACGCCTTCCCGCGTCCCACTTTAGTGTCAGTACCTTCGTCGTTTGCTTTTTCATTACAGAATATATATATTTTTTTTCACTCTTACTCTTTTGAGCTTGTTTTGGCAGGATTGCTCCTTGGTGGCCCCAAAAACTGTCAAACAAGCTGCACCTTTGAGCACATTTTAAGCTGATTACATGCGGCAACTGCTTCTACATGAAATTGTAATTTAATGTTAACCAAACCGATTTCAATTAACTCTCACCTCGGCATTTCTCCATTGCCAAACAAAACTCATTTCCATTATTAAACCGCATTCACATAACAATTGAGCAAGCAAAACCCTGAGCCTGGGTCACTGCAGAAACCATTTGCCACAGTCATTTTGCTGGCAATGGGAGTTTTAATTTTTAATTGCCGGGCCACAGCAAACACCAAGTTGTACAATGTAAACACCTGCCGACTGGCTGGCTTTGACCTGACCACAGGATATTGTGGGTCCTTTATGCTGTTTACTGATGCAATTTGCATGGCTAAACAAATAAGTAATTCACTGGAAGACTTTCAGGGCTCTTCTAATAATAATCAGAGAGAATTTCATTCATTTGTTGAGAATATACCGGACATTAGTACTCCCCGTTGAGCTTTTAAATCGAATTCTACGTATATTGGCTTACAACAACGTATTATTCTGAGATCCCACCTCGCTGTTGATATATTGGCATAAACCGAGAAACCGCAAAGCTTTTGCAAAACTGAAAATGGAAGCCAGGCTGAATATATTTGACCATTAGCCCCATTTTTCGAACTTGATAAATATTTTTTCGAGCTTAGGAAATAATTTTCACAAGTGTTTGTAATATATATATCAGAATAGCTCAAAAATAACGTTTGGTAATAAATCCAACCACGACCTCAATTTCTAACCTTGGATGTGGCATATCCGAAATTATAAATTAATTTTTTCATTGATTTGACTCATAAATATCAAACAACGTCAAAAACTACGTTTGGCCCTGAACATACAGCCGCTCTCCAATAACCGACCTTGAGGTAGATTTTCTCATTTTGGAGGATTAAATTAAGATTTATTTAGCCCTTAGAGTAGAAACTGATTAAACTGATCGGTGGAAAAATAACCATTATCCTTGAACCCACCACTCAACTCTTTTTTTCCGACCTTGGGAGTAGATTTTCCCAAATGTGAAAATGAGTTTTTCATTTATTTGGCCCAAAGTACAGTCTGCATTATTTATAAGCAACCTTTACATAAGCAACATTATATTGTAGCCACCTCTACATTACTTTTTTGATTCCAAAATTTCTGTACAATCATTTAAATTTTCATTCTTCTGTAAAAATGGAGAAGAAAGGCAGAGTATTAATTTCTTTAAAATTATGGATTTTTAATGAACTCCAAGGAGGCAAGACCCTAACAGATCTGCAAAAGCAACAACATCCATAAGTTGACTTTATCGAGGATAAAAATAAGAAAAAAAAAAACTTGGAAGAATTCGGAACAAAAACGTATGTTAATCCAAAAAAAAACAAGCGAATGATGCCATTAAAAAATTCTGATCTTGATGATGAAGTATACGCATGGTTTTTACTGCAGAGGGAAGCTTACAAATTAGTTTTAAACGAGATGCTGAAAGTCAAAGCACTTAAAAAGGTTCTCACTCAATGGGAACGAAGAATTTTTTGCCACTGTCTTGATAAATTCAAAAAACGCCACGTCATAAGAAATTTGACGGTTCCCGGTGGAAAACTTTCCTGCAATGCTGAAAGTGCTGCTACATTCACAAGCGATTTTAAAAGGATTATTGCTGAAAATGCCTGGCGTTAACAGGAATGCATAAGCTCGACTTGATCAAAAAGTTCTCGGTGTTTTTACAAGTATAAATTTACCACTGTATTAGAAATCAACCAAAAGTGTTTGGCAAACCTGTGCGCTTTTTAAGAAGTGCTTCAACTATTTATTCATTCCTGTCTTTTGTCATTTGGAAGCTAAGGGCTTCTAAGTAAGAGCAATTTTATTGGTCGATAATGCCATCTGTCATGGAACAGCAAACATTTTTTCCGATAATTAAAACTTAATGGTTGTTGGAACCACTTGATCAAAATGTATCGAAATCACCGTCTGTCAACATTTCGGCGTTATGTGCAAACGCAAATAACGACATAGTCGCAGCTCAAAAAAAATTATATTTAAAGACGTAGCGTTTTTGATATTTGTAGACTGGAATGAACTTTATCCCACTATCCGCTTGGGGCAGGCACACCCTAACACCTTTTGAATGGAAGAATGTGCTTAACGTCCCAGACTGGAACACTCTTGGCACCTATCTCCGAGAAGCTTTAGAATACAGATCCAGAGTCGTAATTGAAAACTTTAAAAGGGTGTAATTTTGCGGAAGAGACCTCTCTGATGGATGGAAGATGCACTATCTCGTGACGAGCGGGGATGGTGTGTGGAGTAATCCTAAAGGAAAATTAGTTCTAATAAATCTAATTTTTAAACAACACTTAATTATTTTTGATTTAGATTATTTATTTATCTGTTTAAGCTGCATGTTATCGAAATGAATTGAAACTTTATATTTTAGGGCTGACGTCATATATGCCATGTCTGAAATGTTCAATAAAGAACAACAAATACTAGTACTAATGTGGTAATCAAAAATGATTTAACTAAGAACGAAATAATAGAATAGGGGACTGGTAGCAACTAGAGAAGCGTACTTTTTTAAATAGAAGATGAATTAGCAATTGACGAGAGCATCGCAAACAACAAGGGTCATATGGAAAAGAAAGTACAATCAGCATCGATAATTTGAGAGAGTCCTTCAATTTAGCTGCAGAATTGGCAGAGGAAAATAACCTTACAAGCAATGAGTATCATAGAAAAAGCAGTTTGTAAAAGACTTGATTAATATTATTTTACCTTTTAAAACTGCTTGATAAGTTACAAAACAGATTTATCTTAACTTTTTCTACAAAGAAAACTTGTTTGAAATAATTGGTTCAGATTAGTTGCTTGTTTAGATTGATTACTGTATTTATAACTTATTTGTGGGTTGAATAAATTAGTATGACTTGCCATGATTTGAGTGACTGATTTTCATCATCAACCCACAACCTAATCGTAAAGATTTAGAAAACTGCAACTTAGACAGTGGTTCCCATTTAAGGTAATAGTAAGCCCTAAAGCGGGATTTTGGAAAATTTCCACGTCATAGTGGGTAATGTCAGCTTCAGGAATACTTATAATAGGTTTAAAAATTCGCTTTTATTCTGTAGGATTTCTCACTTCTCTCTACTCGCAAGATATAAATTTGCTTATTTTCCCCATAAATTCCAGCCGTCGACATTTTTTTAAAATTCAGAAATCTTACAATAAGACTTGTGCCCACGTTTCCCAAAACTCTGCTTGTTGTGCGTGATTTTATTTTTAAAGCAGGCGCGACAAACTGAACACCTCAAAGGAAAAGTTTCCCCTCAACGTTGCGTATACGTCATGTAAGCCGCTTGCAATTAGGCCACGCCTCGCATTTTTTTCCTCAACTTTGTGTGAACTCACATAATTAGGAACATGAGGCAAAGGATTGTCTTACCAAGTTTGAGTTAAGCTGTCGCGCAGTACAGAGTGGGAGGAAAGAAACCGAAAATAACTTAATTAAGCAAAAATGGTGCCAAAGTTTGGGGCGTGACTAGACCAAAGGCTTTTAATTGCCCATACGCCACTTGGCGCCAGCTCTCTTAAACAAAGAATTGGCCATCATAAAATCACTTTTAATGTGCCATTCAACTTGAAGAAATCTCAGTTGTGTTTTTTTAACCTTTTCGTTGGAAATATTGAAAATGTCTTCCTTTATTGTCAGTCATGTCTTGTTTGGCCATTATCCTTTGGTCAATGGCAAAAGTTTAATGTTACACAAAGCCTGCGGGAGAGCTTAACTCTCAAGTCGTTAAAGTCAAATGGAAATGGCCTTTAGCGGGGGGGGTGGGTAGAAACTAAATACATAACAGAAAATTGCAAATACTGTTTTCCTTTTGGTGGTATGGTTAGCCTCGTTTCAAAAATATTCACCGCATTTCACTAGCAATCGGTGCATAATTTTTGCACCCTCTGCAAATGAAGTGCAAAAACGTTATTGCTCGACAAAATATTTGCACCACAAAGTAGTAAAAAACAAAAATACGAAAGAAAAATATTATCACAGATGCAAAATTTTCCATTTGGCACCCTCACAAAAAAAGTGAGGTAAATATTTATGAAATATTTTTTTTTTTTTTTTGCAGCAAATAAAATCAAATTTCTGTTTGCTTTGTGCGCGTGATTTATGATTTTTTTTTTATCGAAACTTGTTTGACTTGTCAAGAGTGCGGGGAGAGAGAGAGCGATGGAAATGCACTTTCGAGTGGTTTTTCTGCATAGACCATAAAATTTGCTGGCTTATTTATCTACTTTGATCAAGTCCAAAGGAAGAAAATTTAAAAAAAAAATGTAAAATCTGTTGGTAAAATAAATACTTATAAGACCGTGGCTCTATTTCATAGATAAAATGTTGTTAATGAAAAATTGCATTTATTCTCTTCTCTGCTGAAATTGATGATCTTGCTGTCAGTTGACAAACTGCCAACATTTTGCCTGGCAATCAGCTGCGTCAACTTTTTTTTTGCCTCTTTTAAGCATTAAAAATTAGTTTTTGCCACATTTTCTTTGCTTTTTTTTTTGCTACGCTAAAAAGTATGCAACACATGCAGCAGAAAGTTGCCGCAAAAACTTTGTGCTCTACCCCCATAATAAGTTACACTTAGCTATCCTTTCACATTCTTCACTCTGAGTGCATTTTTCACCTTTTATCATTATTTCCACCCCCCTTCTGCTTCCCCTATTTAAATGTTACACCCAAAAACTCCCCGTCCGCTTCTCCGCTTGAGTGACTCAATTTGGTCTTATGTTGCTGCGTATCCATTAGACACTCTGTGGGATGCGCCACATGCGACTAAATTGCTTCTAAAATATTTTGCAGATAATAAAAATTGGCAAACGGGCAACAATTTATGCCCTGTGAAAAATCGTAAATTTTCAATGTGCCGCGTGATAAAAATCGGCAATGAAAACGCAACGACAATATAGAAATACAAACTTGTTGTTCTTGTTGTTGTTGTTGCTTTGTTGTTTTTTCTACCAGTGCGAAAAGTTTTATGAGAATGGGTCGCTGATCTTTCTGGCGGCGAGTTTGTATGGAATATTTATGGCCTGCACTGGCGGCGGCTGTTAAAGCAATAAATAAATACGTCCTAAATATTTATGAGAATTTCGTTTAGGCAATTTGTTAATTGCTAAATTTGCTGAGATAGCAATTGGATATTTTTTTATGCAACTTGTTACGTGATATTGCCATAATTGAAGAAATGAGCGGGCGAGAGCCGAGCACATTAATTCCTATCGTCACGGTCGCCATGTGCTTTGCACTAGCGTACTTTCTATGTTATCAAAAATTGAGACACAATATTTTGTTGATAACTTTATTATTTATAAAATTAATAGAATTCTAATGGTTCTTCACATTTCATTAAGCGATGCTCTATCACTGTCACTGCAAGAAATTTGCTTTTCGGTACAGTCCTTGTTGAATTTACAATAAAACAAAAATTCTTTAAGATGCCCTAAATTATCTCACAATGAATGTTCAGTTTTCCTTTTCTTCCCTTAAAGCACTAATAAATTTTCAAGAAAATAAATTGAAATTTCTTATTAAATTGCTCCAGATAAACAGAAATCGAAGCTTTCATTCTACCCTCAGCCAAGGCTACCAGCATTTATTTAGAGACAATTAACGGGCGACAGGAACAGATAAAAAGCAAAATAAAAGCATAAAATCTATTTCAAGAATAAATAAGCATCTTGTAAATGGCGAGAGTCGTTCACTTGGCTAAATGTAAATACAATTAAATTTAAAAAAATCGATTTAAGGGTCGGTAATAAAAATTCCATCGCTTCTTTGGCACTTGAATTTTAAACAAAAATTGTTAAAAAGTTGCTGAATTTTCATGCAAGCAACTGAGAATTATTAAGCGTTGCGCACATAAAGTGCAACAATGGAACCAACTACCTCGCTCCCGGCCCATCAAAATTAACAACGAAATTTTCCCCGTGTTAAACTGCTTGGTGAATTATTCGTGGTACAGGCAGCATTTGCTGAATGTAATCATCCCCTTTGCTCTCTCTTCACTGGCCTGGCGGCAGATTGGGTCAAATGGGCGTTGCATGTGTGCTCTGAAAATATTTGAACAATTAACTTTTGATTTTCACGTTTTGTTGGCGTCCTCTGACGAAAATTTTGTGCGGTTTTTGTTGTGGACACCTTTTCATTTGAAATGCCAGCAGCAAAAACAACAACAACAACAGAGAATTAATTACACAATTGTGTGAGTATGTGTGTGTGTGTGTCGAAAGGGAAGGGAAACTGGCACACAGGAGAATGGGTAACAAGAGAAAATTAATAATTATGTTTTTGCAAATGAGCAAAATTTCTGTAGTTTTAAAATATTCTGTCAGAGGATAAATTTTTGAATTTGTGCAAAATATCAACCGCATTTCTTGAGAATTTGAAAAATAAATGGGGGGAAATTCGAGAGCAAATTCACAATTCTCTTATATGATGAATGTGTTGACATTCGTTCCAGAACTTTTTAAAGACATTCTCAAATGTCTTGCCATAAATATGCACAGATAAGTATGGAGTTGTTCTTGAGTTAGAGAACAAAAATGAGAGGCTCACTAAACTGAGCAACTGAACATGGTTTTGTTTAATTGCTCTTTTTGTTCAGTTGTTCATTTAAAGAAAAATCATTGTGATACGTTCCTTGATAAAATTTCAAAATTACTATCTAAGCGAGGCAGCAGCAGCACAGCAGCATTTGTGTTGGAGTGGACTCACACTTTGTCCTACAATCTTATGTATTCCCTATCCAGTTATCAGCAGCAACAATTATGAAATTAAATGAAACAAATGCTGCAATTTTTGTTTCTAAAAGCTTCAACTAAAGATAACTCTTTATTCAACAATATCTTGCTTGTTTTCCATGCCAGACTTGGTCTTTCAGCTCGGGTGTTGCATTTATGTTCCGCTTTTCATTGAGGACACTTTCTGGCGTATGTGAGTCTGTCTCTGTCGGTGTTCATAAAAATATCTGCCATAATTGCAGCTAAGTCAGCAAATGTTGACTACTTTCCTCACTCTCCCCCCCTCTAGTCATTCGCTTCGCTGCTTGCCACTTTCCTCATTGTAGTTGTTGTTTTCTAGCCGCATTTTCTTTGGTGTTGCCTTTTCCCTTTGGTTGAATATGAAATGAAAGGATGAACAAAAAGCAACGTAGGATGTAAAGTTTTATGCGTTTCAGGGGGAGATGGAGCCATGTGAATGTGAGTTGAAGTACTTAGTTTTATGCTTTCACATTCCGAGCTGCTGTTCAATGTGCCAAAAGTAAATGAAGCCTTGGTGAGAAAACTTCATGGATTTAGATATAATTTTAATAATCTGCAGAAACCTAAAAAGTAGCTAGAAAAATATTTTAATAATCTGCAAAAACCTAAAAACTCTCTTATAAAAATATTAAGTAATTTAATCAAAGACTTTGCTCTCTTTACCCTTTTTATTTGCATTCATTTGGCTGCCATGCAATGTGTGTGTCTTGAAATGCAAATCAAAATGGGATGCAATAAAAGTCAGTCACAAGTTGTAAACAAGACGAAGCAAGCACAAATGCTTTGGTCCTTCCTCTTTTGCAACAAAAAAAAAAAGACGGAAAACTCTCTGTCTCTTTTTATTGTTGTCAACTTTGCTTTTTATTAAGCCCCATCAAAGTGGGCGGCGACGACAACATTTGGGGGCATGCCTGATTGCAGCCAAGTCAAAGGAGGAGTCAAGGAGATGGCAACATTTAAATATCTTTCAAGCAGCTTTTCATTTTTGTTTTCCTCGCCCACTTTTTGCCACTTTGTTGCATTTCCTTTTTTCAACTAGCAAACTTTGCTTTTATTTTTGCAACAAATTGCGGCTGCATTTTATTTGCTTTTGTTTGTCATGGCTTTCTTTTGGTCTCATTGGGGCAAGTTTGAAAATATTTTTCTTGGGTTTTAAAAAAAAGTTTTTGGTTGATGTTTTAAGAAAAGAAATGCTGCTTAAAAGGAAGGTTTTAATTTCTGTGAAATTGGACTATTGTATTTTCAGTTAAAAACTAAAAAATAATGTATTAAGAAATATAAGAAAAAATAACATGATTTTTATTGCATACTTCGAGGAAACCGCGTCCTTAGGGCATTGCGATCTGTAATTTGTATTGCCTTCTTTTAAGGGCTGCACAGAGAAAAGAGAATGTAATGTAATGTTATAAAAAATTGTCTTTAAAAACTTTTTGTCTGTACTCAACCTTTATGAAATAGGTGAAGAATGAAAAGACTCCTCGAAATACTGTAAATATCGGTTATATGACGAATCGCTTTAACGCAAATATCGCTTATATGCTAAAAATATTCAAGCAATATACAGGGCCGTAGCTAGATTTTTTACTTCGGGAGGGGCTGAACTTAATTTTTAACAGAAAAAACAAAAAAATATTAAGTTTTGATACGAGTAGATGAAATAAAATTTAGCAGCCATCTTGTGTCTACTACTTAACCGATTAAATGGGGAAAAAACACAGCAAGCTTAGATAGTTTGAAGTTTGATAGGGGCTGAACCCCAGAGCCCCCTTCCTAGCTACGTGCCTGGCAATATAGCATTTACTTATAGCCGATACTCACTGTATACTAAAAGCCTTGCAATGCTATTTCCTTGAAACAGCAAGCTATTCTTCTAGTTTTTCCTTAATATAGTATTTGGTGCATCTACTGCATTTGTCGCCAATTTTCAACTTTTTTTCTCAATATTCTGCATTCTTTGCTTGAAAGTACCAGATACAGAAGATTCTGTATATTCTTCAGTTGGTAACGTATCTCTAACTGAATATAACTTAAACAAGAGATTTTTTTCTAGCGCAAACGTTCCTGGAGCTCTACAATGCATGAAGGAAAATATTAAATCATTACTCAAAAAATTTATTGGACACAAAAAATAAGAGGCATATGTAAAACAGCTTTAATAAAGCGCTGTGAACCAACTACTTTTTGTAGCACTTCTTTTGAATATTCCTTTCAAAGAGTTAAGATCAATGTTGGAATTAATTAAAGGTTTCGGGGGTTAAATAAGTAACCCAGAAAATAACACTTCTGTTCAAAATATTTCTTATTGAAGATTCATCAGATAAAGAAGATGAAATTTCATGAAATGAAATAAGTTTTTAAACACATTGTTTTAAATATAAAAATCATGTATCTATTTTGTCGTTTTGGAAAGACTGTACTGAGCATCCAATAATGCAAAAACTTCCACGGCAAGTATTTAATGTGCTGACTTTATCAGCGACCAGTAAGAAAGTGTTTTCTACCTCCAGTAGAATGCCAGAAGAAAGACGAGCTCGTCTGCTCGTCGACAATTTTGAGAAAATCCTATTTCTAAACAAAAATGTATCTATAAAAGAAAAAATAAACCCTTTCGGGATATAACACTCCCGGGATTTTACGGGACGGGACCTAAAATTTCTGGTTTGGGACGGGCGGGAAGGGATGCAATTTTCTGTCCCGCGCTCATCTCTACTACAAACTATGAAATCTCTTGAAGTTTAGAGACAAAGACGGATTTTTCTAGCAAACCAACCGTGACCAAAATCTCTAGCGATTTCTAGACACCCCCAATTAAATATTAAAAATAGAAGGCTAACATCGGCTGCGCCGATGTTTTAAATACCCTTGCAGTTTTTGAACGGCGCTACCATTGATAACAAAAAAGTTTTTCTCAATAGAATAAGTTTTTTGACCGATCGTTCCTATGGCAGCTATATGCTATAGTCATCCGATTTCGATAAATTTTTCCAGAATTGTGTGGAAGTATATGAAACTAATATATACCACGATTGGTGATGCTACGATGGAAAACAAAAAAGTTTTTCTCACTAAAACTAGTTTTTGAACCGACCGTTTCTATGGCAGCTATATGCTTTAGTCATCCGATTTTGATAAATTTTTCCAGAGTTGTGTGGAATCATATAAAATTTATATATACCACGTTTGGTGACGTTACAATGGAAAACAAAAAAGTTTTTCCCACTAGAACTTTTTTTTGGACCAACCGTTTATATGGCAGCTATATGCAAAAGTCATCCGATTTTGATAAAATTTTCCAGAATTGTGTGGAAGCATATAAAACTAATATATACCACGATTGGTGATGCTACGATGGAAAACAAAAAAGTTTTTCTCATTAAAACTAGTTTTGGACCGATCGTTCCTATGGCAGCTATATGATATAGTCATCCGATTCGGCCGATTCCGACAAATGTGCAGCGTATTTGTATTTAAAGACTTTTTGCAAAGTTTGGTCAAGATAGCTTTAAAACTGAGGGAGGAGATAGCATAGAAACAGACGGACAGACGGACGGACAGACGGAAATGAACTCAGCTCGTCATGCTGATCAAGAATATATATACTTTATGTGGTCGGAAATGCTTCCTTCACTGCGTTACAAACATCGTGACAATTTTAATATACCCTCTGCAAGGGTATAAAAAGGTCGCTAAATTAACAACAAAATTTATCAGTCCTGCACAATTTTTGTGAAAAACCACATCACAGTTTTTGGGTACCGTAAAAAGCTGTCTTAGTTTGGCATTTCCAATTCTTAGAAAAAATTCGTATTTTAAGTTCATTTTAGGATTATAAAACCCCTTTAACTTAAATTAAAATTTTTTTATACCCTTGCAGAGGGTATTTTAAAATTGTCACGATGTTTGTAACGCATAGAAGGAAGCATCTCCGACCCCATAAACTATATATATTCTTGATCAGCATGACGAGCTGAGTCTATATAGCCATGTCCGTCTGTCCTTCTGTCCGTCGGTCCGTCTGTCCGTCCGTCTGTTTCTATGCTATCTCCTCCCTCAGTTTTAAAGCTATCTTGACCAAACTTTGCAGAAAGTCTTTAAATACACATAGGCTGCACATTTGTCGGAATCGGCCGGATCGGATGACTATATCATATAGCTGCCATAGGAACGATCGGTCCGAAAACTTGTTCTAGTGAGAAAAACTTTTTGTTTTCCATCGTAGCGTCACCAATCGTGGAATTTATTAGTTTTATATGCTTTAACATAATTGTGGAAAAATTTATCGAAATCGGATGACTATAGCATATAGCTGCCATATAAACGGTCGGTCATAAAACTAGTTCTAGTGAGAAAAACTTTTTTGTTTTCCATCGTAGCATCACCAATCGTGATATATATAAGTTTTATATGCTTCCACACAATTCTGGAAAAATTGATCAAAATCGGATGACTATAGCATATAGCTGCCATATAAACGGTCAGTCCAAACACTAGTTCTATTGGGATAAACTTTTTTGTTTTCCATTGTAGCGTCACCAATCGTGGTATATATAAGTTTTATATGCTTCCACACCAATCTGGAAAAATTTATCAAAACTAAGATGCTTCTTCGGTCAAAACTAGTTCTAGTGAGAAAAACTTTTTGTTTTCCATAGTAGCATCACCAATCGTGGTATATATTAGTTTCATATACTTCCACACAATTGTGGAAAAATTTATCGAAATCAGATGACTATAGCAAATAGCTGCCTTAGGAACGATCGGTCTAAAAACTAATTCTAATGAGAAAAACTTTTTTGTTATCAATGCTAGCGCCTTTCAAAAACTGCAAGGGTATTTAAAACATCGGCGTAGCCGATGTTAGCCTTCTATTTTTTGTCTTATAAAGTCTTTACTTACTTCCATTGGAATCTCTGAGTTGTCTTTAGCGCCTAGCTGCTCAGCCTGCTCGGAGCGCCATAGTTCATTTAAACGCTGATGATGATTACGGTGATAAACGCAAAGCTTGAGTCGATTTTTGGTGGTTTGGCGATATATTTCATTAAGCGAACTTCCAGGTCCAACACCCATATAAAATGCAATTTACAAATGAAGATTCATGTTCAAGCAGCAGTTGGACTGCAGCATTTCGTACGCCTCGGTCCAGACCTTCTTGTCCCCGAGCATAAATCAATGCATCCTGAAACATCTGGTTGGGTTATTTGCTCGGCTCGTGAAACCCAGAGACCAATTTTGTAGGCATACACATTTGGTCATTTTGAGTAGCTTTTTGCATTTAAAGTGCTTCATTGCCTGCTGCAAGAATTTGTATTTGACACTAGGGATAAATGACATGACAAGAGTGTGAGTGTGTGTGTGTGCGGCTAATGCAAGTTACAATATATATTTGTGTGAGCGGCTAATGTAAGTTACAATATATATTGTTGGGCAATTCATAAGTTATTCTAATTAGTTTTGATGTTGCTTGGAAATTTACTCATCCTCTTCATCAGTTAGCTCATCCTCGCCATAACGTCGAGATTTTGGCAAAGGACTCGGCTTCCTTGGCTCTCTATAGCTTAAGTATATGGGCAAAGGAGTATCCTCTGGCAATTTATCGCGCTCCAGTTTGGTATTCATAAACTTCTTCCAGGCCAGCTCTTCCTGGCGGGCCGAGCGCTGATTCATCAATCCGTTTAAGAGTCTCCCTGCATATGTAGATACGGTCTCACTCTGACTGATGTTATAAGTTTGATGGCTTCTATTGGTGGAACTGGTGCTGCCGACCATTGGGACCTCAGAGCTATCGTCTTGTGAACCAATTGCTCCATTGACGCTAGCTGCATTTCCAATAGCTTCAGGTCCAGTGGAACTCGTTTCAGCGTATTCGTCAGTATTTTGTTCAGCGTCCATTGTAATATAAATAATTATTACAATTTTAGAATATTTTTTTCTTGGTGCTTTGAAGTGAAAAAACGTGGCAGTACAGTCAATAGCTTGTCAAATTCTGCTGCCTCGTGTTGCAAAGCACACTTTGTTAAGCCTATATGACACGACATTAATTACATGCGAGTGAACGGCACAGCTATATACGTTTTTGGTTCCGGATTTCTATCGCAAGTACGAACGGTCACACTTACCACATGTGCCGGCATTTTAATAAATTTAAATTTATAATTAGCATCAGCAATAGCCATGAAAATTAAAATTAAAACCGATTTTTGACAACGCTCTAATCTTGCAATGTTTGCCTGTACAAATTTTCAATATAATTGGTTTTTTTTACAAAATATATATTTGTAGTATTGGTCCCTGTCTTATCCATTTTGCGGGCTTTGCCACAAATTAATGGCAAATTAATTAGTTTTGAAATACAATTTAATGCATTAATCTATCGGCCGATGCCAATCGAAATCGGTATATTTTTTTTGGAGTTAGTATTTTTTTAGTATATGTATCGAAAGTCGATTATAACGCGTTAATGAGATATTAAAAGCACATTAATTTCCACATATATTTGTCTCTCTCTCACTCCCGCAAAACCAATATTAACTGAAATAAATGCATTATTAATACGTTTAATTAACGTCGTGTCATAAGGCCATTAGGAAAATTTAAATTACTTAAATTCCACTGCGAACATTTGATAAAAGTTCGTAGGCTATTCACACTAGAGGGATTCCTGAAACTGATTTGCTTTTGATTTCGTAAAACAGCTGTTCGCAGCTGCTCCATACATAGGGAGCAGTGTGGCCATCCAACTAACATAAAAGTGGCCGTATTGTCTGTACGATTCATGGTTACACTGCGCGTTTTGATTAGGCTATTACAAATAGATGAAAACCTTATATATTTCTGATAACCATAAAGAGTATTGTATGAGATGTAGCACCTAAGCATTTTAAGGACTTTGATGTGAACAAAGTAAGGTGGAATAATTTATTGTGTTTGTGTGAGTGCTTCTTAATTGACACGTGCAATTTTTTAGTGTGCCCATGACACACAACGCGAACGGTCTCTCCACTCTTGACCGTCACGCATAAATTGGAGTGCACACACAGCTTCGTGCTAAAGTTGTTTATCCACAGAGCAATATTATTAGAGGGAAAGATTGTGACGGCTCTCAATTTGTGGCGTTGTTTAGTGGTAGCCCGAGTTGAGATACTTTTAAAATGTTGCCAGCGATGCTAAGGTCTTATAACACAGATAGGAAAACACGGTGGTTAGAGCGAGACGGACATTGTCTTGACTGTACTCATATAACAAAGAACAGCTGATAATTTCGCTGTTAAGTTTATGACGACAGAGCAAATCGGATGACTATAGCATATAGCTGCCATATAAACGGTCAGTCCAAACACTAGTTCTATTGGGATAAACTTTTTTGTTTTCCATCGCAGCATCACCAATCGTCGTATATATTAGTTTTATATGCTTCCACATAATTCTGAAAAAATTTATCAAAATCGGTTGAATGTAGCATATAGCTGCCATAGGAACGATCGGTCTAAAAACTAAATTTAGTGAGAAAAACTTTTTGTTATCAATGGTAGCGCCTTTCAAAAACTGCAAGGGTATTCAAAACATCGGCGTAGCCGATGTTAGCCTTCTATTTTTTTTGTTACATTGTTATTATTATTTATTCTTAAGCTATGTTCACACAGGTAAATAATTTGCCCAAATTTTGTTGAAAATTTGTCTAAGTAAATATTACCTTAGACTTTGCGAGACTTAAAACTAAAGCTTGTAAATAATCTAATCAAAAATTTTGATTTATTTTCTTTTTAGGCCTATTTTAACAAATTTTTAAATTATTTGACTGTGTGAACTTAGCTTTATTCTTATGTTGATAAGTTAAAAATTGATTCATTTGTGTTCCTTCAAAGTTACATCAAAGCCACGTAAGTGTTAACTAGACTCATCCATTTTTTTTGGCTCTATCACTTGACTTTATTAATATGCTTTCCCTTTGCCTATATCTGTCTAAATTTATGCTTTATTTATTTACGCGTTTTCATTTTAAGCCGATTAAGCTTAAATTTGTTTTGGGCCATCCATTGCCAGATTTGCCCCCTTGATTTTGTGCTTTAAACATGTTGCTGATAAAATCCAAATGGTTTTTCTGCTATTAAAAAATCTTCATAATTCTTTTTTTTTTTGCTGTTATTAAAATTGTTTTCACCAGAATTCTAATTTTTCGCTTTATACTTGGACTTAAATGAAATTACTCATACGAACCGTTGTCCCCGTCTGTGCGGGCCCCTTGAGACAAGCGTTTTCTTTCATATTTTTTTATCTTGGTGAAAAAATGCTTTTAGCTTTTGCTTTCAGCATATTTAATGAGTTTTTCGGTCCAAAAGATATTTAAGAAATTCCATTTTGCGGTCAAGGTTGAGTCCTTGAACTTTGAGCAACAACAATTGAATCTAGGTTCAACCATTTTTTTGGCAAAAATTTTGAATTCATAGGATATTATGCTAATAAATTTTTAATATTTTGTTTTTCCACTAAAAGGTGTAGCATTAACTGCTTTATTTTGCATTAATGGCTTTCAACTTTGCGGTTTGAGATGCTAATATCGCGTTGCTTTTAACCTGCCTCAAAGACACACTAGGTGTTGCATGATTTATGAAGAAGGAGGCAAGGAAAATGTAAAAGATGCACTCGTAGCTGTTGTTCAAGCTGTGAGCTACCCGCATCAATGGTTTCGCTACTTTGCATATGCGGTTCGCCTTTCTCCACTTAGCCTTGGGCAGCAATCCATGCAAATGCGATAGAGATATATTTTATCTGTCTCTTATACCAGATTAAGCTCTCTCTCTCTCCCCCTCTCCAGCGGAACATTGTTCAGTGAGCGCCCAGCGAGGCATGCATAAAATATGTTACACATTTCGCCGCCCACGTTTGCCAGCGCTGAATTTCCATCAATAAATTCGTTAAAGCCCCCCACGCCAAAAAGACCAACAAAAATTCGGACTTTATTTTTTTATTTTTTGTGTGACCAATTAAAACGGGCAAAAACAGAAAAATGTCAAGCCAAAAAATAAAATGGAGGAAATTTAAAAATCCAACGAAAAAACAGTCGGAAGAATGAAAAGGAACATGTTAAGTGAAATGTCATTCAAGTGAAGTTGTTGGAAGAAGGAGGCAATTTTTCATATTTTACTTTGGTGAACTGACATAATGAAGTAATGAAAGTGTCGATTTTCTCATTTGTGGAATGGGCCAACTGTTGCCAGAGATAACTTTGTACTCGATGGCAATTTAAATGGTACGCAAAAGGGCTCAATTTACGGAGATGAAAAAGGAAAAGAATTTTGTTTGAGGATGAATGTTAATTGTATGCAATTTTATTGCAGGTGGAAAACTTTTTAATGGGCAAGTGTAAGCAGGAAAAAAAGCGTTGAAGAGTTTCTGAACTTAATTTTGGGCGTACTTATATGATTGGTACTTGTAATATTTTAAAATGCAATGAAATTTTCTTAATTTTGTATTTAAAGTAATTAATCAAAGTTTAAGAAAATTTATTCTAAATAAAATCATGAATTAACTGAGTATGAAAGTAACTTACAATCGTGTAAAAGTACCGGATCGCTTAACCAAAATTTGCGGTTTCAAATGATGTGTTTTAACTCTTTTTGTACTTCGCATTGAATAAAATAAATTATGAAAAATTTTTTAATCAAGTAATTCGAGATTAAAATACATTTTGTACTCGGATAAAGTATTTTTGTTCATACCATACTATAGACACATTTTGTACTTTATATAAGCACAAAACTTAAGTTAATTTTCTCAATAATTCTTCCTCAAAAATTGCCCCTTAACTTAGGTTTTTCTTTCAACTAGTTTGTCTACTCTCTGACCTCGACAAGTTGTGAGTTTTCAGCTGCTTTTGACAAATCTTTCGTTATGTTTGGCTCAAGTTTGTCCCTAGGCACCAGCTGAGCGTATTTCAATTTCCTTTTATGATGCTTTTCTTCTTGACTTTTGGGCAACTTTTCACCTTTTCAGAAATAAATCAACTTAATGCTCAAAAGCTGCTAAGAGTTTGTGGGTAAGAAACTGGAGTTGCCTAAAAGTAGGCAATGCTTTATGAGTATGGCGTATGAGTAATTTAAGCAGCAACTTCCTTGCCCCATTGAAGCATATAATTAATTTTGTATGACTACGCAAATGAGCAAAACTGGCTCTGGCAAGTCATGTGAGTTAATGATAAACACTTTCTGCGAAAGCGGAAACTAAGCCAAAGCGGATGTTCAGATAACAAAGCATGCAGTACTGCCCCAGCTCAGGAAGTGTGAACACGGATGGGGCCACCGGTTTAGAGAGCCACTGAGAGTGTCGTTTTTGAATGGGCATTGCCTGAAATAATTGAAAATACAACATTTTCACATTTTCCCCGCATTTAAAGCAGCGCCAAAGTCAACCACAGATATTATTGTGGTAGTTGTTGACATGCACTGAATGGGCCAGGGACTGAAAATTGGGTCAATCCTTCGAGTGGGGAATTGTGTGTGGTAAAATTAAAAAAAAATTCAAACAAAACTGTTTACATCAATTGCAGACATGTTCAGTCAATGGCTAATGAGCCATTCGATTGAGAGAATAATCAAAATGCTTTCATTCAAATGAAGCCTGAATGGCAGTTTGACCAAAGTGATGTAAAAACAATCAAATGTTTCACTTCATTAGGCTCGAACAAGTGTAAGAGAATTTGATTGGAAAGAAAAACTGTCACCGGTCAGTTAAACTTAATGAGTAATAATAAAAGAACTGAAAGCAGAATTTGGACACGGATGCACAAGCATTTTGAAAAGAAAGAACGTCAAGCTGTCAGCACTGCAAAAATAGTTGACTAAATTCATGTAAAAAAATAATTGATCCAATAGAAAGGAGGTGCCTGAGAAAGCTATATAAAGAAAAGTAGTTTGTAATGACCATCCTTCGGAATAAAATTAAAAAACAACTAGATGAAATAACACAGCCCATTAGTTCTGCTTTCCGCATATCATCCAAATATTCCTGCATTTTCATATTTATTTAAGTAAATCTTTTAACTTAGGGCAGATTTTTTAGCTTCTAAATAGCTGCTATGTGTCAGATAAACATACATTTTCTTCTGTTATTTGTAAGTTTATGTGACAGATAGTGCTATGTGGGAGATGAAAAATCGGCCCTACATTAAAATGTTAACAAATCACAGCTGTATAAACAGTGTCCATTTTTGGTATCTGGTGGAATTTCTTTGTTGAAGGGATTTACTGGAGCTTACTATTATAATAAGCTGACAATTCCGCTGACGGAAAATCTAGCTGATGGAGTACACAGAAAAAAAATGGATCAAATATCAGTTTAATCTAGGCTGATTAATATGATATTTGATCAAATATCAATTTTTTTTATATAATTTTAATGATACAAAATATTAAATTAATCGTAATAATATCAAATTGATTTTATAATAAATAAAATGACAAGAAGGGAAGAGACAAAAAATTCTTCTTATCGAAAACTTAGGTAGCCTAGAAAAAATATAAATAGCTCACTAGACTGAGACATCATTCCATTCGTGTTAAGTGCAAGGTCCCTAGTTCGATCCTCCAGACAAGGTGAATGTTGTGTTAACTTACAAAAATGTTTAAGTTTCTTAACTTTTCAGAACGGCAAAGGCTAAATATTACATAAGCATTAAAATTATAATAATATATATAATATATAAAATATATTTGCCGGCCGATTCCTAATATTTTATTTTTTTTTATCAAAAAAAAAACACTTTGATCTTAAAAATATTATTTTGATATGTCTGATATCAGTTTGATATTTTTCAACAGGTTAATTTCAAGTGTATCGTATCGGGATTTATTGATATGAGAAAATCTAATATTGAGCCCCAGAGCATATCAAATTTTTTTTCTGTGTAGGAAGCTTTTGGTTGGAACATATTTCAAAAGATTCAACCTCTTTTGATCCCCCAAAAAAGGCTTCAATAACAGGTCACAGCGACTGTCTTTTTATACCTTTCCAGAGGGTATTCTAATTTTGTCCAGATGTTTGTAACACATAGAACCAGGTCTTCTTTCCTATATACTTACTTATACTTACAAACCGACCGAACTGAAATTTTTGATATCGATTAGAAAGACCAGACTGCGTATAAATTATCAAGAAACGTGCAAAAAAATTGTAAAATAATTTTTCGAAATTAAGCAAAAAAAAAAGTTATATTTTTCTAAGTCTGAGCCCATAGCATTTAAATCACTCTTACTATTAAATTGTTCTCCGATCACAAAATATATTTTTTTTTAACTTTCAAGTTGGAGCAAAGTCAAAAAGGTTCTGAGATTTTAAGAGGAGGCACCTTTCGTAAAAAATCGAGAAAATTGTTTATCGAAAGAATCTCGATAACTAGGCAATACAATATTTTTTCAAATATCTTTACGTGCACCGTTCTAACCGGCATATCATAAATGATTTATTGAAATAATAAATTTAAATAAATTAATAGTTTATTTTGCTTATACATTAATAATGTGTGTCTTATTATAATCCAAATACTGAACGAACCTCTTTAGTTCCTTTCTCATAGCTATTGAGAAAAACGATTAACCTGTTTTCAGAACGGTTGTATTTTGATTGAATTTTTTATAAAGGTTCTCTCCCGCATTACTCTGTATTATTTTAAAGACCTGTTCATCTTGTTTCTTCATTTTCTACATAGTTTTTTAATGTCGTTCTTGATTGATCTTGATAGCTTTTTATCACCTTTGCTTTTTTGGGCTCGCAAGGAGAAATGAGAGTGAGGGTTGCTTTCAATATTTTAAATTGCGCTTCAGTCGGTCACGACAATTGCTTGAAGCATAGCGATATTCAGTCTTTATTTATTTTTTTTTTAATTGTATTTATTTGATATATATATATAAAATAAATATTTTTTGGAGAGTGAAATTTACCGTTGACAAAGAATTCCAGTTTATTAGTTTTAGCTCCCCTACTTGAGATTCCTAATTTAGTAGAGTGAAATTTTCCGTTGACAAAGAATTCCAGTTTCTTACTTTTAGTTCTTCTGCTTGAGATTCCTAATTTGGGACCCTTATTTTTTTATAATTTCCCTTTTTTTATTATTCCAAAATATGTTATTTTTTTAAGGTTCCCAATTATTTTTTCCCATTTTTTTTAACTACTTAATATCGTTTCGTTGTTTATTTTTATAAAATTAATTTTTGGATTTTTCATTATTCTTGAAAAAAAAATTCGGAGTTCGCATGGTGTACCCTTTCGATTGATAATGAAGACATTTTCTTATCGTTTCTTATTAAGAATTTTTTCTTAAATTTTGTGTCAAAAGCTTAATTCCAATTTCCTAAATGCCTGAAAAAGGCTGTCTGAACGAAAAAAAGAACATGCTTCAATCAACTGCACAGCCACGCCCATTGTTGGTCAAAAATGCGGGCAATAATGAGAGTGCTGACAATGTGCACCGAATAGAGGCTGCAAATTGCAAAATGCACCTAGTTTTCCCCCCTTGAGCGGAGCATACCGCAGTTTAGTGGATGGCAAGTCAGAACCTGGACTAGGAGGAGCCAAGCGGTTGCACTACGTGCATGGAATTTTAAAAAGGCTGCCAAAAGCAGGTAGCTCTATCTATCATGGTAGAAAAACGAAAAGGTGAAGGATATGAGAGACCTACAGCTGCTCATTAAGGATAGGTATAACACCCCAAATGGCCGAGGCTCTTTAAATTACTTAAATTGACCTACAAATCCTCATTCCCATAAATCTAAGCCAGAAAAAAAGACAAGAAATCAATAGAAAAAACGACAATGATGATTTCGGCAGCAACATCCAACAATTGTTGCCAGACTTTGACAACATGTTGCCAGCAACACATTCTACGCAATATTATCTTTTAGATAAAACTCAAGGGAAAAGCTTTGGTTTAAGGCGCTCTCTTGCCATAAATTTGAATTTTTGGGGGGAGGTCAGCAGCTGCAAAAACTCTGCTTAGATTTGGCTAAGGCTATCCATCTTAGATTCTTGATTTCATTGAATTTAAATATATATTTTGTTCGGGGGAATTGCAGCCACTTGGTTTACTTTGGTCGACAGCAAACAATTTCTCAATTTAAATAGCAATTAGAAATGTTTATCAATCCTAAAGTTTGGATAAAAAACTGAACATGATGAGCATCAATCACTGTTCAATATGTAATTACATGGCAAGCTTTGAGTTTCAGTTTGATGCATTGCCTCAAAGACAGACGAACAGACAGCTGGAAGAGTTTTGTCTGAGCTGAGGGGGAGGAAAAACTTTTAATTGATTTGTGTGACTGGGGAAAAGTTTTTTTTTTTTTTTTTGTGTTAATTTGTTTGTCTGTCTTTCTGCACAACGCAAAAGAAAAAGATAATCTAGCTCAAAAATTTGAAAAGGACGACACAAATTGTGCTCCCTCTGAAATATATTTAAACAATTGAGTCAAGTATTTCGGTATTTTGTTTGCTAAACATGTACGGATTTATTTGCGAAACTTTTCATTAAGCGATTTGCTGATGTGTGCCTCAAAGTATTTGCCACACAAAATGGTTTATTATTACAACTACTTTTGCTTGAGCAAAAGTGTACAAACAACTTTTCAACTAACTTTTTAATTGCTTTTTGATAATTTCATTTTGTAATTCTATTTAATATTTTTTGTTTATCTTTTCACAAAGTTTACTTTTGCTGTAATCTATTTACCACAAATACGAAGCAACTTTTAATTTAATTGTAAGGTAAACTGAGGAAAATTTCTCTTGGGTTTTGTTGGGAAAAAAGTCAAGTCTAAATAAATTCATCAGGTTAATTAATTATGTTTAATGTAATATAATTATTTAGTGTCTGTTGTGGTTAAAGTAGTTGATTGTTTGATATTTTTATACTCTGTGCAGAAGGTACATGCATGGTACATGATAAATGGCTCAATTGTTTGTCAAAATATCTTTCATGAAAATTTAACCAAACCAATTTTCGAAGCATTTTTTCCACTTCGATTGAGGCACCCCAAGACATGGGCAATAAATGGACCAACAGCTTCGTGCGACGTAGAAAAACGTTCACCATTCAGTTTATTATTGATGTTTGGGAGTTAAAATAAATAATTGGGTGCTAAATCAGGGCTGACCCATCAATTCGACTTTTTGTCCGCTCAAAAAGACGCTAGTGTGACGTGATATGTGTAGAGCTCGCATTGTCATAAAGAAGAATGATTCGTCTTCGGCGGTTGGTTTTGCAAATTTCTCCAATGACTTCTTTCAAACTACTAGTTGTGTACCACTCAGAATTGACTGTCCTGACCACATGAACCATTCGACCGCAGAAACAGGCGACCATTTGCTTTGCAGTGCTTCGTGCGCATACAACTTTTATGGGATTTGGCTCGTCTTGGAACATCCAAACGGTAAATTGCTGTTTTGTTTCCGGCTCATACGCATATATCCATGATTCACCTGTGAGGATCTTATAATCGTCTTTTAAAGCACCGCAATCGGATTTTTTCAGCCTTTCTTTGCACCAATCCACACGAGCCTTTTTTTGAGCGATTGTCAAATTATGCGGAATACAACACAAAATTTGAAATCTTACATATGCTGGTGATTCCAATGTTTAAGGATGCCTCAAACTATAGATTGGGATAGATCCTAAACAAATTTAAATTTATCATTATACAAAAAACTGAACTCATCGACACGCTTTTGTTGAAACAATCCATTTTGGTTGTGAAAAATAATCATACAAATACCTTCTCTTGAAATTTCCGTTCTAAAGGCAAATTGATTGAACTCTCTGTAAACTACACAATCAGCTCTTGTACATTAGAACATTGTGAGACCGTTTATGCTAAAAAATGTCAATCGTTAATTTGGTATTACCAGATTTTTACTACTGACATTAGTGTTACCATATCCCGACATATATATATTTCCCTACGTTTAAAACAAAAACCGTAATGTATCGCTGTATGACCTTATATTTCCAAATAAAATATATTGTAGAAATTGTAGTTCCTCAAACAATAACTGGGTGTGCTGAGGAAGAATAAATAGTATTTATTTAAAAAATTCTTTGATTTCCATGATTATAAATAAATTGCAAATTTATGCCAGAAGTGCATAGATGGAAGTTCAAAATTTCTTTACCAAATCGAAGTATCAGGCCTGCTCGGTTTTTACTCCCATCAAAATTTTTGTGTGTTAAATTGACTAAGTAAATCTGTTTAACCCGTTCAATATCCAGTCAGACCAAATGAAAGTAAGCTAACAACAAATAGTTTGATATGAATTTTCTTGATCGTTTATTAATCATGTAAGAAAGTCGGCTATGCCCGACTGTAATATGCTCTGTGCTTTCTCACAAAGTCTATCAAAGTTTGTATATAACTTAAAAATTTTAAGTGTGGAGCCACACAAGCTGTATAAGTGCTGCCCATCACGGTTGGGGCCAGCGTAATTATTTGTATTGCTTATAACTCGACTATGGTTCATCTGATCGGAAATAAGGATTAGATTGTATGTCTAAATGGTCCGAAGAATATTTAAAAATGTGGGAGGTACACTCAGAAAATTAAGAAAGTAAGCTTTTCTAAATTTTAGAAAAGTATTTTCTAAAAAACTAATTTTTAAGCTTTTTTTTACATTTCAGAAAACATATTCTAAATTATAGAAATTTTTTTCTAAATTTTATGGCGATTTAAATTTTAGGGCGATTTTCTAAAATATAGAAAAAAATTTTTCTGAGTGTATGAACTTTTTTTTTAATTAATAGGGCGGCAGGGGGCGTGGCAAAAATGGAAAATGGAATTGATCTCCCCGCAGATATAAGGAGTTTATACTCTTTTGAAAAAAGTTTGAAAGGGATGAAAGGAAAGTGATCAAGCATAAAGCTATAAAAAAATGTAAAAAAATTTTTTCAAAGTTAGAAGACCCCCTTAATCGGTTTCTTTCGGTAAACGTTTCCGGTTTGATACCCAGCTTACAAAGATTGACTTTACAAAGTTGTCCTGATGGACATTCAATTGCCCATCAATCGACAGAGGCCACATGTATAAATGGCGTGCGGGTTGTTCTTGTAGCTTTCTTTTATGTTGTCCATTGCTCTTCCACTCTATAAATGACAAAGTGCTAGTTAGCGTTTGCCTTGGATTTCCTTTGTACCCAAACACAAAAGGATTTTTATATTTATTTATGTTTTTGCATAAAAACTGCTGATAACCATATTTATTTCTTTTCATTTGGGTCACTTTGTCGAAAAATGTTTCATTTTTTAAGCTTTGCTTCAGACCACAAAAGCAGCAAAAAAAATTTTGTGATAAATGAAAACAAAGTCGGCAGTAAATTATGTTGTTTCATCTTTGAGAGTTTTTCTAAACAAAATTTAAGGTCATGTCACAATTTTCCACTGAGCAGAGCTTTGTGGGCATCAAAAAAAAACACCATAAATTGGACTTTCTTCGGCTTTGTAATTATGAAATGCAAGCAAAGTGAATAAAAAGTTTTACTCAGACTAAATGAAGCGGCGGGGAAGAGGCCACAAATGTGTTGAAAAAAGTGAAGCATACTTTTGTGGGCGTTTCGTTTTTCTTCTGCCTCTGATTTTATCATTCACTTTGACACATTTGAAACATTGACAAAGCAGAGACAGGATCCAAGCGGTGGCCTGTCAATCCCTTGACTTTAGGGCTGGCTTTGTGGGTGGTAATTGCTTTTGTCTGCGGAGCGTAATTGTTGTTGTTGTGGACTGAATGGGGATGTGTTTAGTCACAAAAAAAAAAAAAAAAAGCAGCCACAAAAAGGAAGCTAAAAATTTCCGTTAAAAGGAAGTCACACACACACGCACACTCTTACAAAAAAAAAGATGAAAAAAAAACGAATTAAATTATGAGGCTGCGGTGAAATAAATTTGAAAGAATAAAAATTTAAATAATGCGCCACACATTCGCCATAAACCGCAATTGGTGTGTCTGTGTGGTGTGTGTGTGTTCTCCCAAAAAATGTTGCCATTTACACGATACTTGAGCAGAAATGAAAGCTCCCTTCCGTTCTCGTATCTGTGTAAATAATTTCTCTTATTTAACTTGAAGTCAAATGTTCCATTCCCAGCCTGGTAAATGTCTCCAACTTTGCTCATCAGTCCGCGTAATTTCGCGGTGCAAGTTTCAAATTTGTCTGCGGTTTCTGCCTCTTGAATTATGTGGTTTACGTCCTCCCATTACCTCCTCTGTGCCACAGTCCTGCAATTTTATCTATGCCAGGAAGCCTTAAATGTAGCTAAGAAATTGCCTCTGGCCAAAAGTTAAAACGTTGACAATCTGGTCAGGTGAGGAATAGGAGGGCTGTGGAGGATGTCTCTGCACTGTCCCTTAATCACCGTCTGGTTTCTTTTGAATCACAAATTAGTTTTGATTAAGCTAAAGTGCTTCCAGTTTCTTGTAGTTGCTTTGAAAGTTTTCAAATGAACTTGAGTAGATTTTGTGGGATAACTCCTGGTTTTTTTTTTTTTTTGGGGGGATTTAGTTTTGGGATGAGAAGGATAATGAGTCGGGGGTCAGGTGGCGGATATTGTAGTTTTATGCATACTTAAGTTTAATGAATTGGGCAGGACTTTTGCAATTTTCTTTTAGTTCAGTTTTGAATTCGTTATGAGTTAATAATGGGAAATAATAAAAATTGAGTTTGTAGTATGAAGGGAAAACTCTACACTGAACTGAAGATAAGTTGATGTCAACAAACTAATTCAAATTGAGATGAGATGTATTTTATAAGAGAATGTAGTGCAGAATATAGTGATGCGGAAAGGAAAGATTTTTCCAGCTTAAATCGGTCATGGTCTCGTCTCACTCTCCAAACTGTTGATATTTTGTGCATAATAACCCTTAAAGTTTACATACAGTGTCTTTACTGTTTTAATTACTTTCACTTCGGGTAATGGTTATCATGAAGTCGAGCCTGGTTGATATACTTCCAGCTACCTTGACATGTCGTTCAACTGATTTCCTTTTCTCTTACCCCGTTTGGAAAAAAACTTCATCGCTTGTGCTACCATAATCTAGTTAATGTATTTTGGCCAAAAGCCAACAAAAAAAAAAGTAAACTAGAAATTCAGAAACGAATTAAATTGGCAAACTCTGAAGATGCCAGAATTTCTCGCATTTTAATTTCGTTGAAATGTCGCGTGTAACTCAATTCAAAAAAAAAAAAGAGGAAATACACGCTGCCAACAAATAAAGCCCGCGCGCTAGCCCAAAGGCCCAAGAAAGGCATGAACGAGGGGAGCGCAGCTTTGGCTTTTATGCAAAATTTGTAGTTTCAGCTTGTCGTTCGTTTGGTTTCGTTTTGTGGGGCAAAAAATGTTTTACGGCTACGTGAGGAACAAACAGAGGATGCCCACGTACCATGTGTGGCTGTGCGTCTTGGCATATTGACAGTGGAATTGGAAAATACGCAGGCAAAATACAAAAGCGAAACAAGATATTCACTTGGCCAATTGACTGGCGACCCAAATCTTCTTCAGCCGGCTGCAGGCAAAAGTTCCGAATTTCTCTGCTCGGTTTGTTGACAATTTGTGCGTCTTTTGTGTGTTTTTGTGGGTCACGTGCGACCTCATCGATGATGAGGTCATCAGTTGGAACTGTTGAAGATGTATTGTCAATTATTTAGCATACATAAAAAAGAATTTAATTTCATATTAATGCCCCAATAAGTATGCTATCATTTTTTTTATTTCAAATAAAAATCAATAGAAAATTGAGAAACAAAACCATTTTCCCCTTGGCAACGAAATTTCGTGCATTTGCCAAAATGAAATTCGAAACAAAATTGCAAAATTGAAAGACCTGCGGCAAGCCAATTTCCCAGTTGTCATGTGGAAAAGTTGAAGGATATAAGATACGAATCGAGCAAACTTCAATTTAAATGCACAAATTCCCAAAATGTCACACGCATTATCTTATTTGTATTTACCCGTTTAAATTGCCAAATAAATTGTTGCGTAAAAATTGGTGTAAACAAATTGCCTGCACACAAACGAGCGGAAAACAATTCACATTTGGTGGTCAGCTGCAGCAGCTCTAAATTATTTACCGTTGACCGCAAATGAAATGTGCATTGGCCTCACACCCGCCTAACGAGTGCGTACGGGGTGGGGGAACTCTCGCTCTTTTGTATGTTGACCATTTAGAAATTAATTCCAAAATTGTTTTCTCATTTTGGGAGTAGAATTTCTGGTTCAACTACCATTTGTTGCAGTTGTTGTTGTTGTTGTGTTTTTGGCTTTTGTTTAATGTGGCCTCTAATTAGAAACTAATCGGATTTTGGTTGCTGGCAAATTAAGGCATTAGTTAATTGTATAAAGGTTTATAGTATCCGGAAAGCAGCTTAATTTCTAGCCTCAAAAAGGTTATGGATAATTGGCAGTGGGGGTCAGCCTTTAAACAGTGTGCGTAAGGCTACAAATAATATTTTGTGTGTAAGTAATTGTTATACTGAGACAGAATTTTACGAAAAAATGTTTTCCAAATATTTTTTTAACAAGAGAAACAGGTGAAAAATTGACAATTGATTTGAATTCACAGACAGTTTGCTAACTTTTCTGGTCCTTGACCTTGTAAGCCTGTATTAAAGCAAATTTATTATTTAAAAAAACTTTTAGTTATCCTCAGAATTCAGCATGGCGTCCAACTAAAATTAAATTGCAACTAGAACAATTTTCTAAACTTTCAACTTTTCCTTTTCCTAATTACAAATTCATAGACACAAAAGTTTATTGCTCTGCACAAGTCAGAGACGGGGGAAACCGACCACCTATTCGGGGCTTAAAAATTGTCTGTTCTCCTCATGAATAATTTCTGGCCATTTGAATGTTGCGTCCATTGACAAATTGTGTGGCTCGTTAAATGTTTGCCACAAAGCTCGAGACGTATTATGTAAATTTTATTTGCTCTTGCATATCCTTTATCAAGGACATTTGCTTAATTTGCCTGTCAACGTGCTAAAGAAGAAAAGACCGACATTAATTGTAATTCCATTTAAATTGTGATTCCATAAATTATAATGTAATGATGTGAAAATGTGAAAACTTAAAGAAAATCCTTCAAGTTTGTATTAGTAATTTTCACATATTTCTTTACCTGCCACAGCTGGCCAAAGTTTCTCAGTTTCTGTTTTCTTTGCCAATTCAATCCCTGAACTTAAGGCAATATATTTTCTTTTTCCACTTTTCAACTTCTTACATTTTTATTTATAAAATAATTTCCGTTGCATTTCAAAGGCCAACTTGCCAAGGGGCTTTGACCACTACACAAAGGTGGGTAGGAGAGAGTAATGTGCATTCATTTGTAGAAAAAGTTTTCTTTGTTGAATGATGAAAAATTAATGCAATTGGAGCATAAATTTCAACTACAAAAGACATTGAGCGGAAGGTATAACTTTTGTTAAACCTTGAACTTGATATTTGGCACATGGCCTTTTAGGAGGCAGTTGGAATCACTCCAAATCCACAAACAACCAACTACCGCAATGCAGTTTGGTGTCCAGTTTCTGTTTTATGGCAACTGCCCGGTGGAAGCAAATGTAGGTAAATTTGTCCACCAACGGAAATGACACTCTAATTGAGAGCAACGAGTCAACTGGGGATATGGTACTGTGTGGCAAGATGGAATATGTACACTTCAGGTGGGCGCTGGGTGACCCAACTCGTTAATTGCTAAGTGCTAAGCCATAAAATGTAGGCGAGGCGTGGGTGTTAACACCCAGAATGTGAACTGGAATGAGAAAGCAGTTGCATCTTAGTTAGTTTAGATGGCAAAGAAGCAAAAAGCGGGGGGAAAATAATTTTTATTATAGTTCTAGTCTGAAACTTTATTCTCTGCTATTTAAAATACATAATTTGAACATAACTTTGGGCGTATGTAAAGATGCTGAACCAGATTTACTGCGACTCAAATCGACTCACACCTCCTCGTGATGGTAACAGAGCGATGCATTCGCATAGCTGCTGGCTAACAAGTCTTATCTATGCCCACGCCTCGACAGAAGACAAGGATGACTCGGTTTAAGACGAATGAGCGTCTAGAAAACCTTTATGAGCGCTGCCCCGATCACGACATTAAGAATGTGCTAGGCGTTTTCAACGCAAAAGACGAGAGAGAATGAGTCTTTGGGCCAACGGTCGGACGTTTTAGACCTTATGACACAACCTCGGATCAGTGTGGCTCAAGCCACACGCACTAGCTCACATCAAAAGCTGAATGTCGGAAATAACAACGGACTTCTGAAGCCTACAATGCAAACCTGCCCAACTGCTCCGGGAAATTTTGCCATACCCTTCTAGTGTATGCGGACAGTGGAATAATATTTCCCACTCCTTTGCGAATATGGAACATACTCGGATTTTCCGAGTTCCCTCGAAAGCAGACCTAGTATGATGAGGAGTGACGCCAAGCTACTGCAGAGAAAGAGGCTGCCCGTAGGAGAACTCTGCCGTCGGGAGCAACGCGAGATGTAAAAGAGTGATACTGGGAGACAAGACGAGAGAAGAAGCGCCTTTTCCGTAGAATAAAGCAGGAGCTGGAAAGGCGCATGCGAGAGGAAGACGAGATGCCATTTGGCATGAGTGAGACTCGAAAATTCTACCAAGCGGTTAGGAAACTATCCGAAAAAGGTTTCAAGACCAAAGTACCACAATGCAAGGACGAAAATGAATTGGATAAATGGAGTCACTTTTCCAACCTGCTGGGAAGCGATGACGAATACAACCTTGCCTCTGGAGAAGCAGCTTTGCTACCAACCGATGGTAAAACAATAGACCCACCGGATCTATCTGAAGTCTTGCTATCTGAAGCAGCTGACGCTGATGAGCTACCTGCGGAATGGTTCAAGACTGGCGGGGAAAGAGTTGGTAAGATGCATGTACCAACTTCTCTGCCAAATATGGTTCGACGAGAGCATCCCGACGATTGGAATTTAAGTGTGCTTTGGCCAATTTTGAAAAAAGGAGACCCTGCAGTCTGCGCCAACTACCGTGGGATTAGTCTTCTGCCCATCGCATATAAAATATTGTCACGCATACTATGTGCCGCTTATAAGCCCGCAGATTGGACACTATCAGTGTGGCCTGGTAAATCCACCATAGACCAGATTTTCACTTTGCGACTAATCCTGGAGAAGCACCATGGGACAGGTGCCAACACCCACCACTGTCTACTTTTGGTATACCAGCAAAACTACGTTTGACTTTGCATGATGACGTTGAGTAACACGCAAAGCTCCGTCAAAATAGGAAAGAACCTCTCCGAACCATTTGATACCAAAAGAGGTTTTTCTTTTTTAATCTGCTGATGGGGTATATACTGCGCCAGTGCCCAAATGCCAACAGATCGGGCACCATCTTTTATAGAGTGTTTTCAGAGCGTTTTCAGAGATTGAGCAGCAGTCTAGACCAGTGTAGGGCGCGTCCGTATAGCGTGTGCATAGCAAAGGCCGCAGTCGCAGCGACGTCGCTCACCGACAGCATACGCACGTTTTGCTGCTGTCGATTTTGTATCGGTTGCCACGCACACATGCATAGCTAAAATATGATTGTATTGTATGCCCTACACAGGTCTAGACTGATGGGCCTAGCGCTGAACGAGGATAAGAAGAAAAAATTGTTAGCCACGCGCAGTAAGTCTACTCGTTTTGAACAATCTGTGGTGATGGGAGGCTACAACTTTAAAGTTGTAAAGGATTTCGTCTATCTAGGAACAGCAATAACCAGCGATAACGTAAGGAATTCAAGAGTAGAGCCCTCTCTGGACGTAAACAGCAGCGGATTAGGCGGCAATTGGCGTTTTCGAGAAAAATTTATGGCCCTTTAAAAGTTGCCGATGAATTTTGCTCCCGACTGAATCACGAACTGTATGAGCTCTATAGGGACACAAATCTAGCCAAGCGTATAAAATTGCAGCGACTACGCTGAATGGGACATGTCGCCCGTAAGATGATAAAAAAGATGAAGACTTGAACTTAAAAACGAAAACAAATTGTAAGAGCACAAATTTTGATTTTTTACTTACCATCAAATTTTACAGATTTTTCTTACAGCCAAGACTACAAACCCTGGCAAGTTTGTCTTAGTATGATCAAGATTAGCGTGTACAACGCTGGAAAAAAATGAAAATTGTTTTACCCACTTTTAATTTTAAGCAATTTTTAAGCCGCCTTTTATTTTACCTTAAATATGCTAAGTAAATTCTATAACATTGATTTAACTTCCCTTTCCATCAATAGATATCCATTTGTCATTTCATATCCCTTTACTAATTTGCATAACACAAAATTCAAGCAAATGTTTTCCCTGGGCTGTCACCTTTTTCCGAATTTGTTAGCAAAATCTCTGTTTGCATTTCACATCGCATGTCATTGGCATTGGAGATTTTCTACCGAACGGGAGATGAAATAAAATGACAAAAAAAAAAAAAAAAAAACATGAAAATGCGTTGCATATTTATGAATAATTCAACAGAGTCGACAGAACTTGCTTCAACGTTTCCTATTTGTTTTCACACAAATTGTCAAAATGTTGCCAGGACAACATTGGTAACACGTGTAAGCCACATACTCTCAGCTCACATACGCAAAAAAAAAAAAAAATTTCACTCAAATTGGCCATTGGAATTTATTCATGTGAATTGGACGTGAACTGGAGGAGTAGCAAGTAGCGACATGCAAATCAAACTGCTCCTTTCGGTGCTTTAAGTTTGGGGCCACCAACTGGGCACTTCAATTTCATAATTATCGCCAGAGCGAAGCTGTGACATTTTTATTAAATTTTCGCCACGCTAGAATAACAATTTATGTTCGTTGTGAGTTTGCTTTGCGTTTTAATTAAAGAAAGAAAAATATCAAGCTGAATTTTTCTTCATCATATTTCATTATATTTTTTTGACGTTTTTTTTTCTTTTTTTGGGTGACTTTGCTGATTAAACTTGGGGCGTGACAGTACTTGTAAGTCAACTGGAAAATGTTTGATTAATTAGTGCGAAAGAAAAAGATTTCCAGAGAAAAAAAGGAATTATATTTTAACCAAAGAAATGTTGATAAATTGTTACTTTTTTTTTCACAGAAATCCAAGTTAAGCGACAATGGGATTGAATTGAAAATTTTATGTTCTCTTCCGCGCATAATGCTAGTAAACACCGCGAAAATACTTGATTTTCTTCACAGTGTTTGGCCTTAAATTCAGTCTATCTTAAAAGCTTCTTTCCTGTTTTACCATTTTATTTATGTTTAAGGCCTCATTTGCTTCAGGACATCCAAGGCCAAACTTGTTCACATTAAATTTCGGTTTTCTCTCTCTCTTTTACGATTTGTCATTCACAAGTTTATGACTCATCTTTGGGTCACACAAAGTCTTTCAGTATATTTAAAATTTATGACAAAGTTGTAAAACAAAATATGGCCTTACTTCATATCTCCCCATAGGACCAACCGAAACCTTAAACTCTGCACTCTGCCTAATGAGAGCGAAGTTACTTGATTGATTGAGCTGACTTATGTTTCACAATGCATTTTTCAAGCAACAAAGAAATTAATTAACCATTGTTGTGCCCATGAAAACGCAATCAAAATACATAAAAGACAAATTGCACAATAATGCTGCCTCCTTCTGGCTTTATCGTTTGGCAGAATTTCTATTGGGGAAAGCAAATGAAAGAATAGCTTCAGTTTAGTGCGTAACAATAAACATCAACAAAACAATAAAACTTCACTTTATTGGCAACAAAAACGTTTTGTTACGAATGGCAAAATAAAACGAATTTTGCGCTTAATTTATGCTTTAATAAATGAGAAAAAAGTGGAGACAAATAGAAGAGGTTTTTGAAACAAAAGTTTTGCAGTTTTCATGGCAACTTTAAATGGGATTATAGAAATTTAATTGACCCCAACAATCAGCCGGGAAAACTTGAGGTGCAGAACGAAGAGGTTGTGGCTGGTTTATTAACTGACAGCTGGATGTTGTTGTTGACTGCTTCTGTTTCTGACACGGACATCTTGGTGGGGGTCATTTGTTCGCAGTTGTAAAGACTGCAAATTGCTGACTGTCTGATAAATTGTAAACAACTTAAAATTCGATTTGGTACGTCTCAACCTTTTACTGGTAAAACAAATAATAACTGAATAACTACAAATACTGACGCCTGGCTAGTGAACATTTAAAAACTCAATTAACTTTTTTGAAATAAAACAAGGGACAGTAACAGTTATAACTTATATTATTTAAGTTCCACATTTTTTTTTTTTTTATTTTTTATTGATAGAGTTATTGTTCGGGTTTTAATTAATTAGGCTTAAAATAACAGTTATTAAGTACTTTTATTTATTTTTTTACTCCAGACTAAACAGTTATTCTAAACTTTTCTTTTTTGACTCCGAGTATACCAATTATCAAAGACTTTTATTATATTACTCAGTAACAGGGCTGCAAACCGGTTTTGAAATCGGATCGAACCCGGAATTCCGACTTTTATTTTACTGTGAACCGAACCTTGAACCGAACCTCTTTTGAAAAAATTGCTGAACTAGAACCTGATCCGAACCAAAACTTTCGGTTCGGTTCAAAAAAGTTACAAAAGTTAACGGGCTTTTATTAATAAAAGACATAGTACAGATCAAAAAATTTCTCGAAGAAATAATAGTTAAAATTAAAATTATTTAAATTCGTATGTTCGAGTAAACAAAAATTCCGAAAATCTGTAATTTTTTTTATATTTTTTACAATTTAATTACCCTTCTTTACAAATACGGAAAAACTTCGGTCGAACGAAGGTTCGAACCAAAAACCTTATCACAAAAACCTTAAACCTTAAATATCTGAACCTTAACCATTGGTAAATTTTGGTTCGAACCCGCTAACCGGACCTCCAAAAAAATGATATGGGCTTGCAGCCCTGCTCAGTAAGTAACAGTTGTACAAAGATTTTTATTGAAAAGTCAATAAATAACAGTTACTAAAGAAAATTTGTTTAAATACTCAGAAATAACCATGATTAAACACTTTTATTTTATTACTCAGAAAATAACTGTTATCGAAAGACTTTTATTATACAACTCATTTAATAAAACTCAATCAGTGACTTATATATTTAGATGACAATATAAAAGTCTTCTTTATTTGTCGCAGTTAATGATATGAATGGATCATTTCAGCAGAGAGTAAGCCGCTGAAGCAATAATGAATTAAAAGACTTTTATTAAAAAATAAAGTCAGCAAAAAAAAGTTTATTGTGGATTTCGATAGCGGAAAGGAAAACACACGTTTTGGTGTATTTGGAAAATTTCTTACAAAAATGAGCTTCATTCTTTTATTTCTATAATAGTTTAATGAAAATAACTATTATATTCGGTCCCTAAATGAAACATTTTCATTCTTAGTACGAAAGATTTCTAAGTAATGCATAATTTTTTTTTGCATTTTCATTGATTGTTTATTTATTACTTAGACTTAAATTAAAAATATTTTGTTGTTATGTAAGGTATGCAAATCCTTGATACTAGAGTGATTCGGTATTGACTTGAGACTATTTCTACCTTGTAAGGGTCATAAAAAAGACGATCTATAAAATATAAAGACAATTCCAATAGTTTGTACTTGTACTTAAAATATGCAGAAACGGTCTATAATCCAGTATTTCGGGAATGAGAATTTTGTATTTGCAAGGAGAACTTTGAGCTAGGTTTAAGTATTTTAGTGCTTATCATTAACAAAGTTTTTACTTGATTCAAGTACTTAATTCTAAATAATTGTATGTGAAACTACAATTGCTTTCTACTCTTACTCTTATTCAGGCTTATCAAGTTGAGGTCATTGTAGGTTAAAGACAAAGAAAGGCAGTCAGGTATTATGAAGGGGGCAACATTCATAACTATTTCAATGTGTGCAACTGTCTGACCATGTATTTGGATATAAATAATTAATTTATGCTCTGGCAGGCAGGTAAATTTACAATAATCCAAACAGCAACTCAACAGCCAGCATTAGCAATTTGCAACTAATGGAGTTTAGTTGAGTTATGCAACTTTAATGCCAACGATTCGATCTGCTCAATTGCCTTTGTGCAGATTCTCTTTGATATTTGCCTTAACATACAATGCAAATGTATTTGAGCAACTTTTAGTGCGTACATTTTCTCAACCAGGTCAAGTGAAATGTGCTCCATAAACTTTTAGCTCAAATAACCGAACACACACACACACACAAAGAACACTCCATGCAGTTGAAGAGAAAGTGGAAAATGTGACCCGATTTCGAAGTTTCATATGTATTCCAGATTTATGATCAGGAAATTTAAGCAAAATTTTTGACAAATGTTGCCAATTAAATGGACCCGAGTGAAGCCATAGTCAAAAGGTAGAAATGTAAGACATATTGATTTGCTCAGGCGTTTTGGTCTGCCTTGGGGATTTGGACTTAAATGCTGCTCATTTATTTTGAACGCCCAGCAAAGCCCAAAGCTCAAATGTAATATGAGAACAGCTACTTTTCTACTTTGGGCTACCGCCTGTGGCGTAAATATCTGATTAGATGCTAGCCTAACCATCCACCACCGAAACAAAAGGAAAAGAAAATGGGCGAAAATAATCTTTTGGCAACATCTGGGCCGGGAATGGGGCAAGTCGACGACTTCCTTAACGATTGAGGGCAAGGTTAAACATTTGGCAGTAAAATGGCAACTTATTGTTTGCCTGGGCCAACGAAAAATAAAGAAAAGGTGGAAATTTGAGGTTTCCTACCAATAGAAATTGAATTTTGACATGAGTGGAATGGGAATTGTTGGTGTTGTTTTTTTTTGTGTCGCTACCTTTGGAATGAAAAAAGGAAATGAGACGGAATTTGATTTTTTATGGAAATTTATTTCATTTGCCGCGGGGTCGTTGGTCTGTTTGACAGGAATGTACTCCATCGATCTGTAGTCTTTCTTCTGGTTGCATATCTGTTTGAGGTTTTAAACCTAAAATTATGGCTTTGACAGTTTTTTGCGATTTGTGGGAAGGGGGGAATAATTTTTCAAATCTTTCTTATAAACAAGTAAAACATGTCGGTCAAGCTCGACTGTTATATACTTTAAGGGCCGATTTCTCATCTTCTAGATAGGTGCTATGTGTCTCTGTTGTTTGTAAGTTTATGTGACTATGCTATTTAGGAAATGAGAAATCTGCCTAAAAACCTGTCAAAGTTTGTAAATAACTACCAAATTTTAAGTGTGGGGCCACACAAACTATAAAAATGCTGCCCATCCAGCGAAATTATTTGTTTTGCTTATAACTCGACTATTCTTTATCTGATAGGAAAACGATGTATATAAATAGAAGATTCGAACTCTCTTACTCCAAAATTGTGGAAAATATGAGTTGCGGAAGAGGAAGAGGGCATGGAATAAATCGACAAGACAAGAAATTTCATAAAAAAATTTATAGAAAAAAAAGCTGAAATAATGATATCTTCACACATCAGATTTTATCCATACGGAGCTGACAAGTAATGTTGCGATAAACAGCACATGAATGGAACCCATGTTGTTGAATACTATGTTGCTTTACCCTTCTTCTGCCTATACATCATCAGCATACAGCTGAAAAAAATGTAAGACGAGAAGGTCAATCTAACTTCGTTTGTGTCGAAGTTTAAATACAGTCGTATTCTAAAAATAGTAAAAATTTAAAAATTATACTGAATCATACATTGCTCTGAGGCGCCTCCTGCTGAGCGCTAAGCAATTGGTGAATACATTTGCTTGGTGTTTTCCAGGTTTCCCAACTATTCGGTAGCATTAAAAAACTATTTTCTACTGTGTACTAAAATAAAAACTGTTTTTCGAGTAGTTTTTGAGTTATTGTAAGAGGGAAAACTTTTTGATTCAACAATTTTGGGTTCACTAAGGAACGATTTCTCATCTTCTACGTATGAAATTGGCCCTAAGTAATATTTTCAAGGGATTCATGAATGATTCATACAAGTTTTAAATGTAAATACTTGCCACTGTAATTTAAACTGGAACTCTGAAAAATGTTAATTTTTTTCCTAACTAAAGTGTTGGCAAAGATTGTTCCATTTTGGTATTGTTTACACGTTGCCACTTGAAAAATTTAAAATGCTCCAGAAAATTTAAAAAATGCTCATTTGAAAAAAATGCTCCAAAAATGGTCCAATGCTTATAAAAAATTAAACTACATTATGTCAAAAAGTATATGGAATTTTGATTTTATATTTCTTCATTTAAAATTCTTTAAAATTTAACATAACAAAATCCATTTTTAAGATTTTTAAAATTATCCGTTTTTTATTTAGGCAATTTATTCCGAAATTCCCGAGACCCTACTCCGATTTGAAAATGCAGTAAAAAAAATAACTGCCAATAAATAAGTCACTACAAATAAGTCAGACACATTATATTTTAAGGAAATAGTTTTTCGAGTTAATTAGCTCAAAACATAGATTTTTTTGTAAATTTTTTAATCAACAAAAAATATTTTTTTTTTTCATCTTTGATCGTAGTTATAAGATATGTGGATAAATGCACAGGATATACCCATTTGAGCAAGCCTGCCTTCAGGCAGGTTTCCATAAAAAAACTCTACAACGGTTCCATGTCAAGCTATGACAAAATATTTAAAACAACAAAAAAAATATCCTAATAAAAAAACGGAAAATTTGCAAAATCTTTAAAAATAACTTTCACAGAGAAAAATTTGAAAAAAATATGTTTGTCTATTGAACCCATATTTATAATCAAAAATCAGTTTTCGTACCTTTTGGCTAATTTGTTTCAAAAAATATAATAATTAAAATTATATTCGATTTTTATCGTTCAGATAAGAATTGCGACCTGTATCTTTCATTGTTAAACTTTCGTCCCAAATTTTATGGAATACTTCAAATAAAAACAATTGTTTGTCTTCTCAATTATATATTAAATCACACAGAAAATGTTTTAGAGCTCAATTAATTTATTCACTCCCAAAAAATTTAGAAAAACTCCTAAGACTTTTAGACCTTTAAACTTTTAGACCTCCAAAAGAGGCTGCCCTAGAAGTTGCAAAATATCAATTTGTCCATTTGAAAGCTATTATTCTCGCTTTATCATTGCTGCCGTATGACCGATCAGTCAGAAAATGGGACAATATTTTTTTTTTATACATACATTACATACATTACGCTTTCAAAAGTTCTGCAAAATTTGGTCAAAATCGGATGACTATTGTATTATAACTATGTCACAGAGGAAGTTACTTGTGCATTCTTTTAGACGGTTGTGTTTTATTACATGGAGCATTCCTGCAAATTTGTACTTTTAGGGTTTAATTTTCAGCTATTTTACTTATCTGTTGTTCTATTTGTTACGTTAAATTTAATATTATAAAAATGTTTTGCCGTCCATTTTTCAGAAAAAAGGTGCTCCAATGAGAAAAAAAAATCCATTTTGGAGCGTTTGCTCCAAATGTGGCAACCGTGATTGTATACTATAAATTTACTGATATGATATATGTGTAGATTTAGGTTCGATTCTGTTATTTCTAGTGTTGGTTAATATTTTTAAAATTTTTTAACTTCTTCCACTAGTTGCTCCCTTGATTTCTGTGCGTGACTGCTTCTTCCTCTATGTCTCTGTCTCACTTGACCTGGCCACTTCATGATGTACTCTGCAAACCATTCAACGTTCAAGTGGTTTCTGTGGTCATTCTCCTTATTTTCTCTGCTGCTGACACTTCATTCACTTGTCCTCCACTTGCCTCATTTTGTGCAGTGTGTTGTGTGTGTGTGTGTGTGTGTGTGTATAACTGTCCTTGTTTCGCATTGTCCCATGATATTTGTCTATTGCATTTCTAGTGGCTGCTTGTTGCTGTGCTTTGTTATTCTGATGCGTGTGGTTAACTAAAACCTGATAATATGTGTAATTGTTCATTTTAAAGGAGAAATATGTTTGATTTGTATGTGGGAGGGGATTAGAGAAGATTAGGGCGTATGTAAGTGGCTATTAGAACGTTTGCATTTGTGGGTAAGGAGAAGGAATTATTAATTAGCTTAAGGGAGCAGGAAATTTGTGGTAATTAAAAGCATTTGCTTTAAAAAAAAAGCTAGAGAAAAAAATGGTTACAGAAAAATATTTGTAACTGATACTGAACTTAAAATGAATTTGCTTCATTGAACCAAATGTATTGAGCTAAAACAGGACTTTGTTAAGTAAAGTCCTGAACTAATATAACTGCCCTTGTATGATTCAAACTTTAGACTTTTAAATTCATTTATTTTCCATACTTTTTCTTCCAACTATTTTTGCAACTAAATTTCATATATTTTCCAATCAACCAAACAAACTTGCATGACCAAAAACCTGCCCCAATTAGTGCCACTTTCGAGAGACTTGAAAAAAAAAAACTTTGTGTCATGAATTGGCATATGGCAAACTGCACTTCACCAATCACCTGAATCCGTATGCCGCACTCATTCAGTTGGCGCAGTTGGTCAGTCAATGCTGCAGCAAAGACGATAGACCCTTAACGTACTCGAAAACTGTGATGTCCAAACTAATGGCATAAGCCGCTTATGCATCATGTACTCGTAGTTTGCTCTTACTTTTAACCCACTCGCTGGCCAAAACTTTTTTAGGATTAAACCAGCTTTAGCAGCAGCAGCAGTACGGCAAACAGTAGGAGGAGGCAAAAAAAAAAACGCTTTATAGTTTCAATATTTGCTCTGTCCTGCTGGGAAAAATCCCTGTTGGCTGCAAAGAGCAAACGTTGCATGGATTTATAAATGGACTGGCAAACATTGAACCAACTTTAAGTTTTACATGAAGCTGCAGTTGTGTTGTCGTTCCTGGCCAATTAGTTCTGGGGGGATAACCCGTTTCATGGTCGCACCGACAATTGTCTGGAATTTGTCCCCCAGGTGTCTTTAGCCGTTTCTTTTTACGAGCCCGCCAAAGTGTGAGCCAGCAAATGGGAGCTGAGAGAGCACCGATAAGAGCTAAATCCTTGGACCAAGTTTCATTTTGAAGTGCTTAAGTTGCTGTTAAAATGATTTATGCTGCATGTTTATTTATGGCTCCTCAATGAATACCAAATTTAAATGTTCAAAAAGAAAAATAGAATATGCGCCAAAAAGGGAAAACGCTGCCAACTAGTACACTGAATGCAGCAGCAGCAACAAATTGGAAAAAAAAAAATATCTATGGATTATGTTATTTATGGCTCTGAGAGGGAAGAGGACAAGTCAATGAAGCCGACGGCATTGCAAAAAAATAAAAAAAATTGCCAAATTGATGCTTTGTTGAGCATAAGAGGATAAAATGTGTGCATTCGTTTGGAAACGCTTGTTTTTCTTCTGATGCGGATTGAAAATGATGCGATTAAATTTTCGCATTAAAAACATATCGAATATTCATGCGAATACGACAACGAGCAACTGTTAAATTGCCAGCTTAGTGTGTGTTAAATTTATTGAAGGATAAATTCAAAGAGAATTCAGTTCAGTATCAATTATGTATATAGAAAATATATGCCATGAAATGCTTGCTCAACTGGAATATTATATCACACAATTAAAGTCTGGCGCTTGTATTAGTATTTTCTGTTTTGACGTGTTAACAATTTGGCTCATTGAGAGTCATGCAAAAAAGGCTTGACAGAAAAAGTATATTAGAGGTTAATCTAATCTAAGGAAATTGCTGTGAAATTGTTTGAATCAGGTTAACCTCTTTCTGGTTTCCGATTCAGTTACGATTGAGTAGATCCGCGTTATATTTGCTTTGGGTTAAAGTACAAAACCTCCAATATTTTTGTCCGATTCGCATGCGTTTCGAAAACCGATCCATTTCAGATAAATCCTATGGACTTCGTTTATTCGCCTAAGTTTTGTCCGATTCGTATCCGTTTCTTTATTCGACTTTATGTCTATATGGTTTAAAACAGAACTGAGAAAAGCTAAGAGTCTGAAGTTCTCTGAGGCTGCAGGGCTCCAGAAAATTCTATTTAAAGCCACACACTCCCAAGGATAACAAATGAAACCAAATAACATCTGGATCTCATCCAGCAAGGAATCTTAAGAACTTATAAAAACTCTCACTTTCTGGGATGTACGCTTAAAAACCAAGCATACGACTCCAAATTTATCATTAAGCCCCATTGAATTCTGAAACTTCAAACAAAGGTTGGGCCATCAGAAGTTTCAAACCCTACAAATCTTCTGGCCCAGACAACAGTATTCCCGTTTCATCTTATTTAGGTGGAAATCGGCCATCAAATATATCCTTTCTTTTAGAGACGATGGAACGACTCCAATGTCTGTATAAAAATCTCTCGTATATAAGAAATACTATTTTGAAACTTTCATAACATAACATAACTTCATAACATCTGGTCGGAGGGTCGACTTCCTAACAGTGAACTTTGTCGGTCAGCTACTTTCAAATGGGACAGTCAAGGCATCACTGGGGTCGTTCGTCTATAGACGAAAAGGCAGTTATGCTGGGTGCCATCTCCCGCAGGACGATTCTTTGGGCTTTTTTAGGCTTAGTTTACGACTTCCACTACCCCAGTGTCTCAGTACTCAAATTGAGGCAATGTAAACCCAGCCTTAGATGTTGCTCGGAGATTTGCCTATAACATTATCCCAATAACTTTAAAACGCTCTAGAACTAATTACACTGTTCAACAGACAAAAGTATCCCGAACATTTTAAACTAATTAATGTACGTCTACCCATGCTGAACACGAGTTGATAAGCCAAAGTCATATCTTAGTTTCCGTTTCCAAGAAAATGCGGAAAAAGCATATTTTCGATTTTTTGACCTATTCGAATTTTTAGAGGCCACACTAACCATAAGTTGGTGGGTTTATGAAGCCTATTTGATATTAAACATGTCAATGCAACTGAGAAAAATCAAACACGCTGTTAAAGTAAAGCCAAAAGAGTGGAAAATGGCCTGTGAAGTCAAGTTTTTTTATATTTATAGCGTTTTTATCAAACTAAATCATCTGCTACAAGCCAGTAGATTGGTCTGATATTTTTTGCAGCCACATTATCATATAGATTAACATATGCACTAATTATGGCAATTTTGCTGAATTTATGACAGGTACATTGGCAACGTTAGAGCCTTTTTTAACCGAAAATCAACGTTTCAATTAATGGCAGGACAACTAGATTCCAACCCAAAATTTTCATAGGAATTATCAAAAGGCTACTTGATATAACATTGGCTTAAGTAAATATTTATCCAAATGTTCACTTATAACATTCATGGAATGCTTGGTTAAGTTTTGCTGATTGTGGAAGCATGACGGAAGTATAAAAAAGTTAACAGTAATCAAGTTGTGAACGTATGTATATGGTGCTGCTTTTGCGCCAGAAATTCTCAAAATTATATAAAGCTAAAATAAATGAAGGTATTTTTTTTCGAATCAAATAAGAAATTTATTCAATGATGTTATAGACTTTCAGAAGGAAAACAAAAACTATAAATTTATTTTAAAATAAAAATCTATTTCAAAATAAAAGAGAAAAAAACGAGCATCGAAAAATAGGAGAAGTGAAAATTATTCGGAGCTTATTTAAAATATGTTATCATCATTTCAAAGTCTGGGTTGCAATATGTCCTTGAAAATTCTCTTTTTGCATTTCTATATGAATGTTATTGGGCCAAAAGCTTTTCATTTACTTTGAAACAAACTTTGAATTATATATGCAGAACCCCAAAAGTCAAAAGAGGATTTTAGAACAAAACGGCAGTGTCAGTCCAAGTTTGCAATACAGCGTAACAATGCATTTAAACTGTTCAAATCACTGTAAGCTTATTTAAAATTGAACAATTTTTTTTGGCATCATAAAACAAATTTACTTACTTTTACTATATTAAAGTAGCATTCCATGAATGTTATGGATAAAAATTTACTTAAGCCAAAGTTATATCAAGTAGCCTTTTGATTATTCCTATAAAAATTTGGAGAGCTGCTGAGACAAGAAAAAGGTTGACTCTGTCCATAGACTAGGGATATATAGACTGAACGATTCCACTGCATTTTTGTTTCTTGGAATTCAAAGATTTTAATTTAGCCCCATTTAATAGGAGAACTGGGAAATCTTATTAACACAGTGTGCTTAACCTAAACTTACCTAAAGCACCCTGAAATAATGTAGGATATCAACCTAAATTAGGTTAAGAGGTTTATAAAAATAAATTAAATAATATTAATTGACCTCGGATTTTAGGGTTTCAGATTGAATTTAGTAGGCCAGGGTGAATGGTTTAATAAAGAATTTTTTATTGATTTGAGCACTGCAATGAGCAGACCATTTGGTGTGTTTTCAACACATTCCCCCTAGCCTAATAGTATTAAATTTTATCTAAAAAAGCCTAAAATCCTCTGTCTAAATGCTAATATAATTGTTTTTATTAATTTTCACACCTTAAAAAATTCTGCAAAAATTATACTAATTCTTTCTTGGAATAACAATTAACCATGTTTAATATTAAAGTGGTTAAAATTTTCGCGGAATTTTGCAAGCCGCGGATTGCATTTTAAAAATTAGAAATATTATTCTGGGGGAGTGTTGACATGTCAGCTATTCTCATAATACTTTCGGAATTTTTTAAAAATTTTCGGAATCGTTATTTTAAATTCAAGGTTGGTACTAGAAGTATACAAGAAATCAATAAATTACTTTCAGTACTTAGAAACAGCATACTTGAAATATGGATAGGATTGGGGGTCGATACGCCTAGTAAATCCGGTGATGCCCTTTAACAAAGTTTTAGTCTGTCTATAAATTTGGCTTTCATACACAACACAAATTAATATTGGTCATTTCACATAATTTTCTACAAATATATTTGTGGCCCACAAATTGTGGATATGAACTTAGCTAAAGGAACTGTCAATGCAATATAAACAAGAGATATATAAGATATTAGTCTGTTTATGGAAATTTTGATTTATTATCGAAGGTCATAATAAAATTTAGGTTTCATTGGATACAAAGACGTTCTCTACCTTAGGCCCATATTTTCATGGTACTATATAAAGTTTTAATTGCTAATGCTTCCACTTAAATTATTATTAATCTCTTAAGCAAATTTATCACCTTCTGCTGCTGTCATGTGCAAACGATTCTCTCATTCATTTTAATGTTTTACGTGCCGCATACGGGAAATCGCATTCCAAATCGAATCGAATGACTCATTAAATGCAGAGAGAGTGAGAGAAGGATGGGGGATAGTGGAAAATGGGAGGCAATTAACCATAACAGCTTATGCTGCCGAACGTGCCTAATTGCCAAAAACTGTGCCACACTATGTTGTCGTGTTGTGGCTCGCTCACGTTTGCGCTTGGTCTCGGTCTCGGATTTGCTTAGACAAATGTGTGTTTGCGCTTCAAACAATTAGTTTTCCAATTTCGACTAAAATGTTGGCAAACAACACAAATTAAATTCACTTAATTTACTAAAAAAAAAAGAGAAGAGAAACGAATGTGTTTCAAGTTTGCGCTGCCAAAGTTAATTTAATTAGTTTTCATTTATCTAAAGTACACGGTTCATTACATAATTTAACAATTCATTAGATTGCGATGCGCTGCGGTAATTGAAAAGCGCGGCACGTTGTCTCATCCGCATCCGCATCCCCTCCTCTCCTGTACCCACCAAGCTGGGCTGCATATCAGGCAGCTCATTCCCGGGTCTTCTTTTTATGTGCACTTTGTTATTATTGCCGCCAGACAATTGCTAATGGTCGCTGTAATTATCATTAAATGCTTGAATTAAGCTTTCGACTCTACTTTCTTTTTTTTGTTGAGCTCTCTCTTCCACTGCTGCGGCAAAGGAACAAAGCAAAAAATGGGGAGGAGAGAGAGCTGAGCTGGGATCACAGCTGCCAGTAATTTTAATGTGTTTGTAAAAGGATTAAACTGCACTTGGCTCTTTAGACATGATTGAGAATGTAATTTGTGGAAAACTAATAAATGGTAATTATTTTCAATAGCATTTTATACAAATATACGAGGGCAGCTTGATAAGTAAGTGATTTTAAAAAAAAATAAAAGAGGCTTACAAAGTAAATGAATATAAGTCCAAAAGATACATTTTGTAGGAAGTTTATACGTACGGGTACAAAGATATAAAGCTAAATTAAACAGGCGAAAGAGCATCTGGCGATCAAGAGTGTGTGTGTTCGTAGAAGGAGATTGAGATGGTAGGAGGTTTGAAGTGTTGACTATTATAAGGAGACAAGTTAGTTTTATTGCCACGCCCCCGCGCCCCCGCCATTTAAAAACTCTATCTTCACAAATTTTGAGATATGTTGTTCAAACTTAGAATATATTTATTTATATCGCCATAATCGTTCCGATCAGAGAGATGTAGAGTTGCACCCACAATTTTAAAAACTAATTAAAACTTAAAGGAGATAGATTGTTCGAACCTAGATCTATAACTACTCACAAAACTCAAAACTAACGTTTTTCGATCAGAGAGTTGCCACCACAATTTTAGAAAAACCACAAAACTCACAATTTTGAGATAGATTGTTGACCTTCTAGACATATATTTACTATCAAATCTTATTAAACTCAAGTTCTATCAGATAACAGAGTGCAACAATTAAAAATCACATTTATTTTAAAGTAGATTCAAACGTAAACTCGATCAGACAGGACGAGTGAATAAGCAAACAAAAGGGCAAACGATCTGGCGTCCTAAAGTTGGGCCCCACTAAAAGTTCAAGTTGGGCGCGATCGTTAAGTTTTTTTTTTTTGTAGGAACCTACATATTAGCAATTGAGATAGAAACTAAGGTAGAGTGAATAGGGTGGATTTTAATCAATCAGTGAAGATCATTCACGTTTTAGTAGAAAAGTTATTTTTCCAAAAAAGTGAAACTTTTTTCCTAAAATCGTAAAAGGTGAACGATAAAAATGATTGTTATTTTGCTAACGATTAACTCACGAAGAAAAAGGTATAATAAAGAATATCTAGGATAAAAAAGGAGCTGTAACAATGAGTACAAACACAAATTTTTTTTGCATTTATTAGAAAGTATTTATTTTTTTTTTGGACGCTCTTAATTTTCGGTTTTAGACAAAGTGAAGTAAAAGTGTTTAATAAACACGTAAAAGTCAAAGCAAGACTAAAAATTAAAGATTGTCCAGATTTCGAAACAAACCTTATTTTTAGTAAAAGTGCAATCGTGAGTGTAAAAGAAAAATGTTATGATTTAATTCAACCATTTACAGATTTTAGAAAATCAAATTTTTTACGTTTTTAATAAAAAATATTTTTTTTCGAAATATTTTTGCTTCCAACTTCTAAACTACTAAACCGATTAGAAAATGTTCTTCAACTAGATTATAAGGAATTGCATACCCATTTGACTAATCACTTGCTTGACTCCATCTAAATTTTGTAACTCGTAATATGGTATGGGTATGGGTACCTACCGAAAAACTCAAAAACGTATCCATACAAAAAATTTTGAAATTCATTTTTGAGTTCTACATCATTAAAAATAATGGCTTCAAGAGACCCACTTTTCCGCTGTAAACTAGTGTAACCCTGGCATAACAGGTCGATTTTCTCTTCTAAATTATTTTTTTTTCAAATTTTCAGAAGCTTAAAATGCAAAAAGATTTCTGCAATTTCAGCCATAAAAGCATTTATTTCCTACGAACATAATTTTCCATCATGGGAGTTACCCACACAATTTTCAAAACATTTTGAGAATTAAAAGTGCAACAGTCATGGGAAATGCCTAAAATCACAAACTGCAGTGTCCCTCAACATAATTCTCTTCGAATGCATTCGAACTTTTGTTTTTCATATATTTGAAAATGCAATTTCATTCAGTGAAACTCACGCAACTCTCGTATGGGCGGCGGCATTCATAAATCAATGCTGCTAAAATGAAAACTGCATCAATTTTTGTCCTTTTGCACTCATATTTCAAGGCTTAATTGCAATGCAGTGCCCAAGCGGGCGAAAGAAAATGCAATTTTTATGTTGAAGGGTTGGCAGCCGGCAAATGCTCTAGACATTGCCATTAGGCCAGACCCCCAGACTCGCAGCTCCCTATGTACCCTATATGTGAGCCTAGAAATAAATTTAAACAAAACTCTTCTTTGTGGGGTGGCTGGAGGCCATTAAAAAGGCCACCGACTGGATGTTTCGTGTATGTTATGTGAGTACTTTATATTCAAAAGTGTGTAATTTGCTAAAGTCGGCACCAAAACGACGGCAACAGCTGCGTTTGTCACATTAACCTGATGCCCAAAGTTGGCCCAGAGTGTGGGGGGGGCAAGTGGGGCCCTTGGGCTGGCTGTTTTTTGTAGGTCGCGGTTAATTATGTTTTTTGTATGCCCTGACGCATGCCAAGAGTAGAAGGTCCTTCTCCTTCCCCACATCGTCTGGCGTGTGCGTGTGATTATCGTCTCGGATTTAATGTGCACTTTGATGTGAAACATTGCTAATTTGTGCCTTTTTATGTTGCCACTGTTGCTCTACACACACACACACACAATTTCGCCATATTAAAGCCCTTATTAATGCATTGAATGTGACATTTTTATGTGACTTTGGTTTCAATTATGACTATCTGGATTTATGCGAGTATAATTCATAAGATTAATGAAAGTCCATTCCCAAATGGCTTCAAAATGCTTTTAGTGTATGTGAAAAAATACAATAAATATTATAATAATGATTGACAAATAAAAAATTGTTTTTATAAATGGAAGTTATGGAAGTTCGCATTAATTTAATTTGCTAAAAGCTTAAGTATAATTGCCTTGTTTTTATAAACGTATCATGAACCTTTTATAAAGAAAGATTTGCTGTTAAGCATCTGAAAACCAGAAAGTTATTGCGGTATCCAAATTTTACCGAAATTTTAGAAGGAAAAAAAGTTTTAGCTATCGAATGCACGCTAGGCTGGATGACCAAACTTTTGGCATTAAGACGACATATTTAGCCACAGATTTTAATAATGGTAGATTTTCAATAATTTAATAGCAAGAAAAAAATGTGGGAAAATTCCATCACGGGCCTTTTCAGCCCACATTGCGTATGCGTAATTTTATTTAAAAGTTTCAAAATATTTATTGTGCAGGGCAATTTTTGAAAGGTAAATGGTTTTAATTTAAAAAAAAAATCTAAACTAAATTTAACTACAAAACAAAAGCTTTCCTTCCGCTTATGGGCAAGCCATACGTCACACAGGGTCGCCTGGCTAAACTCAACCGTTTGTAATAACCCGGAAATTAAAGGAAAATGATCAAAATTGGGCAAAAATTGTAAATATCAAGTAAACATGTATTCTATCAAGAATACTTAAACATTATTACATTTAGGGCAAAATTGGGTGTACGTTTCTTTTTAATTAGGTTTTCACTGTGAAAAGACATTACAAAAAAAATTTAACACATACAAGAAAAAAATTTAAAAAAAATTGGTAAAAAATATATACAAATACCTTCACGGTTTTTCCATATTTGACAAGCATTTTTAGTGTCCTGGCTTCAATTCCGTGTAGTTCATTTCTTATCTCTATTTTATTTTATTTTTTTTTTTTTTAAATCAAACCCTTCAGGGCTTTATGGAAAAAATATTGGCATAAAGTCAAAAATATTTTTGCAACATCCCCCAATTGTTGCCAAAGTTATATTTGTTTGATTTCAAAAACATAGTTGGCTGGTTTTCCAGTGTACATTTGATTTCAACACTTAAAACATCCTTCCAACTCAGTAGGCTATATATTTGTTGTCGATTCTCCAAATTAAGACTTGACTCATTTTCTATTTATTTTTCTCATTCAGCTGTTCGCTTTCGAACAGCACAGTCGCATTTTCTTTTTATTCCTATATTCTTTATATTGTTTGCAATAGATTTTCTTAAAAATCTTCATCCTCTGTGCTTTGGTTTTCAATTGATCTTTCTGAAACTCTCCATATAAGCCAAGTTGTCATATTCTTCTTAAACTTAATTTTCACTTAGGGGTAACAATTTTACAATTTAACCGAATACAGATTTGAATAATTTTAAGTCTTTTTTTTGTAGAAAAAAAGGCGACAAATGTTGGCTGTCAACCAAAAAAGAAAAGAAAACTGAATAAGTTATAAAAAGGCTTAATGGACTAAGGGCCGATTTGTCATCTAATTCATAGTACTATCTGCCACATAAACTTACAAATAACAGAGTAAAATGTATGTTTATATGACACATAGCTGCAGCTAACTAGACGAAGAGAAATCGGCCCTAAGATAGCCTAACAAGGAAAATCTAACAAAATTACAAAACGAGTCCAACACGGTGGGGAATATAATTGGGTGGTTCACTAAGTAATTACTTTTTTTTTTTTAGTGCAACTTAACCACGATTTTTTTATTGTGTGAAACATTTTACGAAATTATATATTCTCCATTTTGATCTAATACTTTGGATTGATTTCACGTCCATAAAATGTTAGATCCTTGCAGGCAAAAAACTGGTTCAAGTGGTGTTTGACGTCCTGATTTGAGGTGAAGGTTCTCCCAACCAAAAAATTTTGCAGAGACCGGAACTAGTAATAGTCCGATGGTTGCCAAGTCTGGAGAATATGGTGGGTGTGGTAGCACATCCCATTCAAGCTGCAAAAGTTTTTGGCAAGTCTTCAAACTTGTATGAGGTTTCGCATTATCCTGATTACAGAGCAAGAGTATTAGAGAAAAATATTGCGACGCCTCTCAATTTGTGGCGCTGTTAAGAGATATGACCAATGTAGATACTTTTAAAATGTTGCCAGCGATTTCAAAATGTTGCTAAGGTCTTATTCCACATATAGGAAAACACGGTGGTTAGAGCGAGACGGACATTGTCTAGACTGTACTCAGAGAGCGACAATAACAAAGAACAGCTGATTATTTCGCTGTTAAGTTTGTGGCGACCGAGCAATCGTTACCTCTAATAATATTGCTCTGTGTCCTGATGGAACACTACACCTTTTCTATTGATCAATATTGGCCCGTTATGTTTGGGTCCATCACTCTTTTAGTCCAGCTGAACACAATACACTTCAGAATTAATCGTAGTATTGTCGGGCAAAAGCTCAAAATAAACGATCCCTTTAAAATCCCACCAAGCAGAAATTTTTTTGGTGACTATCGGCCTTCGAAGTGGTTTGAGTCGGTTCATCCTCTTTGGACCATCATCGTCTCTTACGCTTTACATTACATGGATCACTTCTTTGACGTTCGATAAGCAAATCGCAGTCGTTAATGCGACGAAGCAAATTTCGTTCTGTAAGAACATGAGGACTTCATATGTCAAGCTTCGAAATTAATCCTAGACGTTTCATGTGCTTGTGAACGGTCGCGCTAGACAAATTTAATCTTTCAACAATCTCTCGAGTTCTTATTCGACGTTTTGCATCGTCCAACGACTTTATTTTATCCACATTGGCTTCAAGATTCCCTCCAGGACGTGCTGCCGAAATGAAATTTTGCAATCCATTTTTAGTCAACACATCTTCTCCGTACACATCACATAATTTTCGCCTTGCTTGAACTGATGAATATGACCAGCTGTTGTCATCAAACGAAATTACTTAGTGATCGAATCAATTAGTTTCCTAACACTTGCAGCTTGGACTATGAATGGTGAAAAGTGCTACAAGGGGCACATCCCTTGCTCCTCGTGAAGCTTGTGGGTTATAGATATTCCTCTTGATAACTTACCTTTGAGTAGGGTTTTATGAGTGTTTTTTTTTTAAATTCTGGAAAGAAAACCATAAAAGCTTTCCAATTCGATTTTTTGTTTTGTGTTATTTGTTAATTAACTAAAAATAAAAAAAAAAATATTTTGCAATTCCAGGGCTGTTCAATAAGTTATCGGCCTGTTAATAAAGGTCTAAAAAAAGGTGTAGAGGTGGTAGCCATGATTCCGGGACTCCAGGTGATCGGAAATGGAAACGGTAAATGAGGTTATGATCAGAATTGATGTAGTTCTGGCCCGTAATTCAATAACATTTTTCAATATTTTTTTTAAAAATTGGCGACACTTTAAACAAAATTATTCGCTTTTTAAAGTTTTTTTTAGTAGTTTAGTATAAAAAAAATAGTAAATAATAGGTTTTTCCTCTGTATTGAGATACGGTCCAGAATTACATCAATTCTTCGTCGATTGCAACATGTCTGATCAAAATCGGTTAAGTAGAACTGGCGCAATCATGGCTACCAGGTCCAAAAAGGTGCTTTAGACAAAAACGAACTTTAGCAAGAACATTGCTCCACTAAAATGGCAATATCTTATAAACTATTTCGAATATTTGAAAATGGTTTGAAGAAGATAAAAGAGGAATGACCAAGCTATAATAATAAAGCTAAACAAAAAAATCGAAAAAAAAAAATGTTCACCCCCTTTAGAATTTAAAGAAAATTATTGATTAAATTTCGACTAACTTTGTGTGGTGGCTTGTTGCATTGATGATGCTAACATACTCACACACACACTCTGGCACGGCCAAACATATGTCTTTTGATTTCACTTAAGGCGTTGGACGTTCAGCCAACATGCCGACAACACTTTGGCCAATTGTTTGCTTGTTGTTGCTGTCTCTGTGGCTAACCATGTTGACCTAAATGCAGACATCAAGTTGGCTTGTGCTCTTTTTCTTAAGTTGATTATGAAATAAAGCAAATGTGATGTGTGCGTTGGCGAACTAGTCAGAAAAACAGACATACTGACGGACAGATTGGACAGACAGAGACATAGCCACAGACAAACATGGCAAACTTTGAGTTGAAATTAATTTATCAGCCGTTGGCTGAGAGGATGCGAGCTCATAACTCTGGCCAGGCCAGCACGCACTTGACGGAACGCGTTTCCAACGATTCGCAGTATTTCGCCAGCGGCGTGCGTGTTATTAAAGTTTCAGTTTGCTCTTTGCTGCACGTTATGTGGATTGCAACAGAATGTGATTGACTGTTAACTAATAACCTGGCTGCAGTCTCAAAAACCTTTCAATTAACTTAATCACAATTGATGGCAAAGTGAGCCTTCAACTGTCTGTCAATTAAATTTAAATTAAGTGCCTGGAAGTGAGCTGACTAATACGCTAATGAGACAGCCAAAACCAACACTGCGTATGAGCAATATTTGCTTAAGGAATAATTTATTTTTATTTTTTTTGAGTGAAGGCAAATTGTTTGCAGTCAATTTGTTCAAACGCCTTGATGGGGATTGCAGAAGAAAAAGATGATGATGATGATGATGGATTTATGTCTGCCATTTGTTTCAGGTTAGAGTTTTTGTTTTCCCCGGTTGGATTAGGGGCGGCTGCTGTCAGTGGCAGCAAAAGTGAAATTTGAGCTGGCCCCAAAAATATCATAAATCAATTTTCACAAATTGCCCAGAAACTTTCGTGACATGCAAATCGAAACTGTGTGAATATTTAGGGATTTAATTGAGAAAAGTGATTGAGTGTGGAGAATGTCAAATATGCCTGCACCATTTAAGACTTAAAATATGCACCTCGAGCATAAAATGGGAGTTGGGAGCGTGCATGTCGCCTTAAGGTCTGCTACGAGCTTTGGCTTTTATTATGTATATTCTTTCTAAAGCTCCATTGGAGACTGCAGCAGTTGCCAACGTCAGTGGTGAACAACAAGAATTTTTGTCGCATGCTCCGCGCGGGATTTTGACTGCATAAAATATGAAATTAAATTGCTAGCCCAAAAATGGCGCCTGGGAAAATGACAAAAATATGAAGCAAAGCCACTTGGCTGTTCATTTTTAGTTTTTCTCCTTTTTTTTTTTTTTTGCACTTTGCTGGTAATTCTCAGGACGAAGGAAGCTGACTTGATGACTTGCAGCTGTCGCATACTTTTCTTGCTTTTCCTCTGCTGCACCTGTTTGCCGGTTGTTGATGGTGAATTTCATTTGACGACAATTTTGCGGGCTCTGTTGGGGGAAAAGGAAAATTCAATTGTGCTAGAGTCAAGATTGCAGTGGGGTTTTTTATTAATCGAGGGTTTTTTAGTTTGGCCAAAATTTCACAGTTCCAGTCTATTTTAGAGCCTGCTCCTTGGACAAAGGCTGTTGATCTTTCTCATCTTGGCCCTTGAACGGTATTCCAGGCTCCGAGATGGCACCCCTTGGACAAATTTCACAGGCTTGGCAGCCCATGATTGTGGTGCTAAAAGCCGCCATCACATTGGAGTTGCTTTCTGGATAAGCTTTTCCAGCCGCAACTGCTGCTGATTTGGCAATGGCTGCTAAGCTACCGGGCTTATTGGTTTCGTCAGCATTTTGTTTCATTTCCATTTTTGCTTATTTCTTGGAGAAAAAACTGTGTCGGATTGGTAGAATTGTGAAATGAATTTTATTGCTGGCACATCAAACGTCAGATTATTGTTAAATGCAAAGCATACTTGACCAAAGATCATCTTGATAATCAGCTGATTTCAGCTGCAGCTTCGATATTCTCAGTCGGCCTGGTTCGATGATTTAGGGTTGCTTCCCAATATATCGAAACGACATGGTTGCTTTTGATTTTCTGTTACAGCCAGTAATTTCTTTCTATAGCTGTCAAAAATGTAAGTATTGGCTGTGTGGAGCTGGATTTTGCGTGTTTGTAGCCCTGAGGTTCGAACAATATTAGACACTGCTGATTGAGATCGTATTCGTTGAGAGCGTTGAAATCGGTATTAAGTCTAATTGAATAAAAAAAATCGCAATAGTATATTAGTAATTACAAATTAATATACCATCAAATAATCTTAAAATTAGATATTTTTAACCACCTTTTTGGATATAAGATAAAGCCTTAGAGTTCCTTATCTTTATGTGCGCCTCTAAGTATCTTTGTTTTGATTTGATTTAAAAAATGATTACTAAAAATTATAAACAATGCTTGAAGGGGGTCTTCTTCTTTTGAACAGGGTTTTATGAGTTTTTTGGAAACAAATTCTGGAGGGAAAACCATAAGAGCTGGTTCAATTTGGATTTTTGTTTAGTGTTATTTATTAATTAAATAAAAAATTTAAAAAAAAATAGAAGGCTAACATCGGCTTGCCGATGTTTTAAATACCCTTGCAGTTTTTTAAAGGCGCTACCATTGATAACAAAAAAGTTTTTCTCACTAGAACTAGTTTTTGCACCGACCGTTTATATGGCAGCTATATGCTATAGTCATCCGATTTTGATAAATTTTTCCAGAATTGTGTGGAAGCATATAAAACTAATATATACCACGATTGGTGCAACTAAAATGGAAAATAAAAAAGTTTTTCTCACAAGAACTAGTTTTTGGACCGATCGTTCCTATGGCAGCTATATGATATAGTCATCCGATCCGGCCGGTTCCGACAAATGTGCAGCGTATTTGTATTTAAAGACTTTCTGCAAGATAGCTTTAAAACTGAGGGAGGAGATAGCATAGAAACAGACGGACAGACGGACGGACGGACAGACGGACGGACAGACGGACAGACGGAAATGAACTCAGCTCGTCATGCTGATCAAGAATATATATACTTTATGTGGTCGGAAATGCTTCCTTCTATGCGTTACAAACATCGTGACAATTTTAATATACCCTCTGCAAGGGTATAAAAATGTTGAATTTGGAGGGCTGTTCTAAAAGTTGTCGGTCTCAAAAAAAATGCAGAGGTGGTAGCCATGATTCCGGGACTCCGGGTTATCGGAATTGAAAACGGTAAATAAAGTTATGATCAGAATCGATGTAATTCTGGCCCGTACTTTTATCATATTTTTCAATTCAAAAAAAAATCAATTTTTCATGTTTTTTTGTAGGTTTGTGTAAAAAATAGTAAAAAAAAATGTTTGTCCTTTTGATTAAGGTACGGTCCAGAATTACATTAATTCTAAGTCGATTGCAATTTGGCTGATCAAAATCGGTTCAGTAGAACTGGCGCAATCATAGTTACCAGGTCAAAAAACGTGGTTTCGAGAAAAACACATTTCAAGTAAAATATAGTCAGTTTTGCCAGAACATTGCTACACTTAAATGGCTATATCTGCTAAACTATTTAGAATTTTGTAAAATGGATTAAAGGGGATGAAAGGGGAATGTCCAAGCTATAATAATAATGCAAAACAAAAATATCGGAACAATTTTTTCAAAGGTATAAGACCCCCATAAAGGGCTAATGTAAAATGTACCTCTTTAGCACCTTTACCTTTAACTAGGTACTAAAAAATCCTGATACCTTTTACCTAACCTAGGTTTAATTTTTCGCAGTTACCTTGTACTTTAACTAATAAAAAAAATATGAGTACCTTTCCGATCACTGCCCATATCGTGTAAATAAAATATACAAAATTAAGTTTTAATGGGCGACATTGCTCTAAAGCAGTGGTCGGCAAGTCGCTATCAATTGTGTATAGAACAGTAAAGCAAAATAAGCCAGTTACTGTCCAGCTGTGGCAGTAGAACGCACACATACATAAGCTTAAATGTGATTGTATTTCCTGCCGACCACTGCTCTAAAGTTGTTTTTATCACTCATACGAAGTGTTTTGGCTTAAATATTTTTTTGTTGTAGACAATGGGGCCATTCAGCAAATAATTAATCGAGTGTCTCTGGTGAATGTGCCCATTGATTTCCAATTAAATGTTTTTCACACTTCCAAAAGGATACTCTGATTTAACTTTTAGTTTATTAAAAAAAAATAGAGATAGCAGATCAGCAGATAATATCAATTTGGGATTCATGATTTGCCATTTTCGATTGATAAAGAGTCTCTGCTGAATGGCATTGATTCTGTGGCTTACGTACCTTTCATCGAAAAATACAATTACACTAATAAAATGCTATATTAACGTATTATAAAGAATTTTCGAGCAATCAAAATAATTTGTCGGTATAAAAATTGACAAACTGCTAAAATTTTATGTGCAAAAATAGTATTTTTTTAATATAAACTTTGTGGCCTCGTTGCGCCTATTAAAACTGCAAATTTAAATTTTTTTGTTGGACATTTTATTACTTTTATAACAGAAAGAAGCCTTTTAGGTTAAGGTTTCAGTGATTTCCCATTTTAGTATTCAAATGTTCATTGAACATACTGAGAAATATGATGAAGATCGGATGAATTCCAGGTTAATAATATTAAAATATTTATTTTTCCAATTTTTGCCTTCGTTCCAAACAATTACAAAACATTTCCTGTTGCGGATCATCCAGGCAATATGTATTATTATTTCGATCGCCCACGCGTATAATCTCATCGATCAGAATTATGGTAAAACCCTTGACCCGCGTGGTGCCCTCAAAGAAGGCACCGCCAGGTTTGGTTTGCAGGCGAACTCGTACTTCCAATTCAGCTTCCCGTTGGTTGAACCAATTATCGATTTCTCGCTCCAGCGAGGCATAATAGGCACTGACCACCGCCACCAGTTGCAGTTGCCAGCATTCTGGATGTGGCTTCAGTCGTTCATTAATGCAATCAACCAAAAAGCGTGCGGCACGCTGAGCCAAAGCATCGTTGTTACCCACCGGAGTTAGTTTGTGGCACAGGCAATAGGTTGTGGGAATTTGGCAAGTTTTGCAAGATCGCCAAGGCGGCAGAGGTAGAAATAGACTAGCACCGCGTGGAGTTTGTTCATTCTGCAGCTGCCACAATTCTTGCGTTTGCTGCTTGATCTCGTCATCTAGCAGAGTTTTTGTTTGCATAAGATGAATCATAGTTTCATGTATGTCAAACACGGTGACTAAGCTACGAGCGTTATGTTCCAAATTTTTAATAGCCAAGGGATAACGTTGTTTCATCCAACTGGGATAAAGAGCAAACAGCATGGGCTGATTATCCTCCAACATACCCTGATAAGTTCGTCGAAAACTACCCCAACGTATACCATGATCGGACATAAAGAATATAAGGGTGTTATTTGTTATACCCGTTGTGAAAAGTCTCTTAAGCAGCTGCTCAAATCGCTCGTCCACCAGGCGAGGAAAGTTGAAATAATCATGTATGCCCTGTATCCACCAGTAGAAGGAGAAGAAGGGATATCGTTGCATATGTGGCACCAGTTTATCTATATGTTCCATCATCATATCCGCATAGGTGCGTCCGCCAGCACAGTCCACGGAACGTACATTGCATTTTGTGGCGCCATGTTTATCATTGGCTTTCAAAACGGGACGCAAATAGTGATCAGTGGGTGGCTTAAGAAAACCCAAGTTTAAATAGTTGAACAGGGTCATTACGGTGTCATCCTCAGCAAAACTGGTATTATAGCCAGCCTTTTTATACCATTTCCAGATCAAGGAACAATCATCAAAGAAATGCGATTCATTCGGTTTGTTGGGAAAACATTCCTGCTCAAATTCTTTCACCAACAGACCAGATAACATGGGCACAAGATTGGAATAAGTATTCAGGGACATTTTGTTGAAGCCCCAGAACTCCACATGCGACAGCTTTTTGCGTATGTAGTCCCGGGTCCTGGGCATCTGACGTAGGAAATTTAAATGCGATACACTGTCCAGTCCTATGATCATTACCGATATCAGAGGTTCCTCATTGATTTCAGACGCTCTGCCCCATTTCTTCAACTCCCTTGGTTTACCCTTCAATTCTTTTTTTGGCGTTGGTAGTATAAAAAAATGTAAATCCCTTTGCAGCGTTAAATTCTCTTGATTTCGACAATTAAATCTCATAAATTCCGCTCCCTGGGGCATGATCACACGATATGGCGGCTCTATTTTAAATGTCCTTTGCCTGCCCTCTCCATTACTTTGATCGTTCATGTGTAAACGTTTCATTGGCCAATATGAGCAATAGATTTCGGTTGCCTCATACTCTTTAAATTTTTCCACTACTTTTTCCATATCCTCGTTCAGTTGCACAGTCCATTTACCCTTGTGGATTTGGGTGTGAAACCAACTGGTTAACCGACACTTTAGTGGGTGGTGATCATCCTCCAGATATTCCTGAATTTTGGGATTTATCACATCCAGAGCTATCATACGACAACCTTCGTTATTCACAAAATATGCATTCCGTATTTGGGTTTTCGAAAACATCCAATTATCCGTGAGATAATCCTGATACACATACGTGTACGCAGCTAGGCAAGTGAAAATCATCAACAGGGCAAACTTGCGATAACATTTCTCATTCAAGTAAAACATTTTACGGCTTTCAAGAATTGCAAATTTGGAGAAAGTAACAAATTTTAATTGAAACAGCTGAAACAATTGTGACAGAAATATCAGAAGTTACTTTATTATTCTAAAAGAATCCTCAAAATCCATCCTCAAATCCATCCACCTACTCTTACTCTAATGCCATTAAAAATGGATAAAAAAGGCTGTTATGGAGTTGTGCTAATGTATATTAAAGGCAGAAGAAAACATTTAAAATATATACGAATATGTGTTTAATCACTCGCATATTCAAATGATGCTGTCAATTGTACCAGGGGGCTTGGGGGGGCGGGCGGGGGGGGGGGGGGGGGGGGGGGCCGGGGGGGGGGGCTGGGCGCGGGGGGGGGGGTGGGGGGCGGCTCCGGGCCTGGGGGCGGGGGGGTGGGGGCGTGGCTCGGGGCCGGGGGGGGGGGGGGGTGGGGGTGGGGGGGGCTTTGGGGTGTTGGGGGGGGGGGGCTGGGGGGGGGGGGGTGGGGTGCCGGGGGGGTGGGGGGCTGTTGGGTTTTTGGCAAAACTTATGTCAAAGCCAGTATAAAAAAAAGCTTTTTAGAGCAGCGGACTGTTTCATAATGTCATAAGGCGCACAAGTTTACACAATAGATTATGCTATCGCTGAGATAGGATCAGGGAGGAATGGATCTCAAGAGTCGTTTGAAGGTCATGGCTCCAGAATAGGGGGGATTGAAAAACTGGGTATAAAAATCCGTTCCGATTCGAAAGCGGAAGAAAAGAGCGTTTTGAAAAGAGCGAAAGTTTTTTTTTTTTTAATTTAAATAAAAATAAATATAGTATCAATGCGAAGAATAAAATTTTTTGCGGATATTCTCAGGCTAAGCTGGGAGCGGGATTGGGAGAAACAAGTGGTTGAGTGAGTCGGTGTCCAGTTAAGATATATCGGGTTAAAAATGATTGTTCCTCCACAACGATCTTGGCCCTATAATTTCGAGCCCAAGTTGGGTTGTGAAGTGAAAGATCGACCAATAGCCAAGAGGAATTACTCTACGGCGACTCCTCCGGCGGTTTATCGACTCCTTCTTGGGACATTCGCGCCTAGTCCATCTGAAGGGCGGCAACAATATTCGCCAAGCAGTTGTTTTTTTTTTTTAAACATAATTCTGGACAAAATTCTCGACATGTTTTTAATTTGTCGACCGTCTTTAGTTAGTAAGATTTTAATGCCTATTTATTTATTTACTTTATTCAATTAATTATTTAATTTATTTTGCGAATTTTATTGGACGCAAAAAGTATGCGTACTCAAATAGAAAATTAATTTTATTCACAATTTCCATTTCAATTGGTATATTGATTAAGAATTAAGATTTTTTGTTCAGGAGGTGGCTTCCACTTGGGCGTGTTCATAAAGGGTTCTGAAAAATAAAAGAATACAAGTTCATTTAAAATAGCCAAACCTTATGAGGTGATTGTTAAGAATCTCTCTTCCAATCTTTTATATTATATTTAAAAAAATATTCAGCCCGTTAATTGATTTGCAGAGTAGAAGCCGATTCCAAAATATGAACTCCAAATGTGTCATTAAACATCTAAGTTGAAAACCGAACCACTCATGAGTCTTATGTGAGTTTAATAGTGGGAGGAGAGGGTTGAGTAAACTAAGTCCAAACTGGGTTGACTGCGTCTGCCATAGGAGCAGCATGGGAAAATCTAAGTGATGTTGCTAGGATGGGTGGGGCGTCTTGGGTCACAAGATCGAAGACCTAATTTCCTGGGGATAAAAAATGGTAGCGCAAAATAATTGTTTTTAAATGTACTTTTAGTGTTCTGTTTGTCTGTTAGGGTTTAAATATGAATTTGAATTATGAGGCAGCGTGAGTGTTGGCAAATAGGCAGGGCCTAATGAAAGTTGGGTTTTAACAATTCCACAATTTACCGAAAATTGAACAACACTTGGCAACATGGTTCAGTTTATTATTCAAACATATGCCAAATTGATATTTCTTTGTTTAAAAGAATCGCAGAATTGTCTGTCATAATTTACAATAGTTAAACTGTGTATCCTCAATTTCTCCGCTTACTCAACAAAAAAAATGATTCAAACCCGTTATCTTGGACTTATGGCATTTTATACCAAAAATACGAAAAATTACAATTTGCTACTTCTGTTAATTTCTTGAATTTTTCAAATATTCAAATATTGTTTTTTTTTCCTATCAATTATGATATTTCTTAAAACTTTTGACATACTGCATGTTTTTGGTATCATTGACTTTATAAGTAAGACTACAACTTTCATTTACTCCAAATAAAAACCATTCTTTATTTTATATTCCATAAGAATACACATTCCTTTATTCAGATAACACGAATCCTTTCCCTCTAACTCAACTCCTTGAACAAATTATTATATAAAAACTTTTCAACTTGAGTAACATTACTTATTAGCAAGCCTCCATCCACATTAGCTTCAAGAGGACAAAGCCAACTAAGCAAATCTGCCGGCAATTTAATCCTTTTGAAATTTGCCTTTAATTAACTCAAATAATAAGCCAACATCACCCCGCACTGTCGCTGCCTTTTTATGTTGTTTGTGGGCTTATAAGCTTTGGTACTTTGCGGTTTTTTGGGCAAAAAGCAAACGTGAATGGCAGTCGGATTTCCGACATTTGCCAAAGCAAGTTCCACCAAAGCAAGACTAATAAGTACAAAAAATAAAAAAAATGAGAGAGAAGGAGGGGGCCAACAAAAGTTAATACGAACAGCTGCCCCGCTGTTTGTTTGCAATTGAAAAGTTTATTAATAACGAGCACAAGGCGTAGTTGGCGGCAGGCGGTGCAAATTAAAAAAAATTTTAATGTATTTATATCATTTTTTTTTTTTTAATTAAAAGACGGACACGTCGCCGCAAAGAGCAAATGTAATTATATTTGATTAGCGGGCGAAATATGTTTTAATTTATTAAATTAAAATAAACGCAAGCGAGAGTCAGCGAACCACAAACGAGCCCAAAGCAATATGAGGCAACGTCACATGCGGCGTATGCGTAATGTGCTGGCTACACAACAACAGAATTCACTTTATGCAAATTTTTTATGCGAGCACAAGGCGGAAACAGGCTATGCTTGGCATTTCTTTCGATTTTGTTGTTGCTCGGTAGGGTATGTACAATTTGGCCTTAAGTTTGATTTAAACATTTATTTAAAAGTATTGTTAAAAGTTAAGCTAGAACTAAATTATTAAAGCCATTTGCAGTGCTTAAGTAAATGAGGAAAAAATCATTGCCTACTTTTTAGGGTATACAAAATTCCACCTTATGCTACTTTTTACATATGTATGTAATATGACGCGAAATTACATTTGCTTTACTCACTCACACACACACACAAACGCAAAAATAATGTAATGAGCTTATTAAGTCATATTAAACTCCAAGTACAACCAATTTAATACAAACAGCAACTGACAAGCAGCCACACATGATAATGTCCTTTTAAGCCCAATTTTATGCGCACAGTTGGTATTAATATTAATAGCAAATGGCAGAGACGCAGCCACTAAATATGAATGATATAAATGTGCCTGACAGCAGGTGGCTTACACAGCAGCAGCAGTAGCTAAATTGCGTTAGATCGCGGTGGATAATAAGCTGATGAACCATTTTATACTTTTACTTTTATTTACACATTTGTTTAGGGTAAATCGTCTTATGACTCTGATTTTTTTAAGGGTTTTGGTAGTAAATAACACTGTGCAAGTCGAAAAAAAAGACATGACCAACTTTAACGGTTTTGCCCTATTATTGGGCCCTGGGAGTCATCATAAGTTTATGAGTTCTGAGTCAGAACTTCTGACGATGGCTTCATAAAAAAATTTTTTTTTAATGTCTTTCATCAATTTAAAATTTTTTCTAAATTGTAAAAAAATTATATCTGATTCTTGTGAAATCTAAGTAAATAGATTTAAGTATCCTCTAATTTACTACATTTACAGATTTTCAATATCATTGCGCCTTTAAAGGTTATGGTCCAAAAACTAAAATAATTGCTACTTTGCTATTTTTTAATAAAATTTTTTACAACAAATTATTAAAAATTTCCAAATATTAAGTAAACTCACAATATATTCATTTTTTAATGTCTTTCCTTATGTACTCCAACAATAACTTGATTTCTTATTAAATATTTCCTAATTTAGTCATTTTTGTAAAAAATATTATGTACAAAAATTTTAAATTTTTTTTAGATTTTAATCTATAACTTTTGAATGAGCAATGATATCGAAAAACTGTGAATGTATTTAATTAGAGGACATTTAAATCTATTTATTTAGATTTCTCTAAAATAAAATATCTTATTTATGGAATTTACCAAAAATTTTTACCTTTTTAAAAAACATAAAACAAAAATGTTGTATGAAACCATCGTGATACCTCAAAAAAGTAATGATGCAGTTCGATTCCTAAAGCTAGAAATAGGGGAAAACCGTTAAGGTTGGTCATGTCTTTTTTATTTTTTGAAAAAAACTATAAAAATGTAATTATATGATCCGTATGCGAATACGTTCAGGAAATGATGAAATGTTGATATAGAATTTTAAGATATTCACAGGATCGTTTGTGGAGCAATTCGCTTTGATACAAAGCCGCTTTGCACCCCTGAATATAAATATAAAGTAACCTGAATAGCTGAAAAAATGTATACTCTTATTCTATATCTCAAAATTATCAATAATTTTCCTGTTTCTCACAATACTGTCGAAACAAAATTCAAGTAATAATACAAAAAATATAAAAAAAATATATCATTTATTTCAACAACTGCTAGTGGCAATTTTTCTCTGAGTTTCATACAAAATGCAGCTGCTTAAACTGGTGCAAACACAAATGGATGTGGCAAGTAAGTCGTCTAAGTAAACCAAACTATAAAAATATTAATGCCATTCTATTTTTTTTTCCAGAATTGAATTCTAATATAGCCACGGCTTTGAAACTAATGGGCCCCGCTATTAAGAGTCCAATTGGTCAGGTTGTGATCTCATTTGTGTTGGGCTACTATGCCACCACGAAAATAGCTCAATTGCTGACGAAGCTTAAAAAGCCAATACCCAAGTCCTTAACAAACGGTGAAGTTCCGACCGATCATAAGGAGGAAAATCAAAGAGAGGCTCTATTACTGAATCAACAGCAATTAACCGCTTACAATGGCTTTTGTCAGGATCAACCCATTTATACGGCCCTCAATGGCAAAATCTATGATTTGAGCTCTTCGCGCGAGAAATTCTCACATCTTGGTCCTTTCTCACTACTGGCCGGTTGTAATGCCAATCTAGTTCTTAATATTGCATGTGGTTCCATGGGTGTGTCTGCCGACGATGTTATCAAACGTTGGGAGCAGAGACTAAATGCTGAATTCAATATTATTGGCTATCTGATTGATGCAGAGTTAACAGGCAAAGATGACCGTGAAGAGAGTAAGGATGATGCAGTTAAGGGCAATGTAGTCTAAATATAAAAGCCTTCAGTTAAATTTTTATAAAAATTTTATTTAAAAAATTATGTTGTTCTTTGAGTTCTAAACTAAATTTAAAAAATGTTTAAAAAATTAAAAACCATAATTGTTTTTATTTTCTTTATGTTCCCCCCTCTCATCGCGACTCTTAACTTTGTCAAGTTGTCGGCTTTCTTAAGGTATCGAATGTGTTGCTAACTTTCTTTCTTGTTCTTTTGTAAGAAACACGCAATTGACTGAAATTGAATTGAAGATGGCAAAGCAAAAGCGAAATGCCATCAGGTGCTACACAGCTAATAAAATCAAAATTACTTTTTTTTTTTTTGGCTGCCAGCCCCAAAAACTTTGTGCTACGTGCTTAAGGAATTTAAAAAAGTTGTCAAAAAATTGTTAAGCACATACTTAAAATTCAGCCAAATGTGCGAAAGGACACAACACACACTCACACGCACACCTAAGCACAAAGAACAACAAAGTCGGAGGGGTGAAGGAGTCGAACTGCCACCAAGTGTTATTTGATGTGTTAAACTTGATCAAGCGAAAAGGTGCCAAGAAAAAAAGGGCAAAAAGCTAACATAGAGAATAACAAATAACAGCAGCCAAGAGCCAAGGAAAACATTTCGTAATGGAAAAGTCAATCAATGTGTAGGCCCAAAGGCAGGGCAAACCCAGGGCAGAGAAAACTTGCGCGATGTCAATCACGATCAAAATATTGATGTATAAATATTTCATTTCGTTCGAACCGAATGTTTATATTTAATAACTTTCAACATTACTAGCAGAAAGCTTCTTCCTGAATTAAATTTTGTAAATTTGAGGTTTACCTTGAACCCTACCTCATTACCTTATATTAAGCGTCTTTGTTTTTATTTGTTCATTTCTTGATTTTTTAGGCAGTTTTAAATGCTTGCGTTTCCTAAATGCTTGCCATTTTGATTTTGTAAAGCAGACGAATTTTTGTAGTCCTTAGAACCAGGTTTTGTAAAAACCACTCATATAAATAATACTGAATAAGATCAGCAATGATTTGAATCTTTGATTTAAAACATATGATTGAAATCAATCGATTGAAGATAAATCAGATGAATTGATTCAAAATAAAACAATCTTATTGCTCCAAAATAATTTTTAAATCACCTTAAGGAGTTACATGGGTTTCACAGCTTCAAAAAATAATTTTTTTTTGTATCGTCTAATTAATTTCTACAACATCTCGAGAATACTATCCTAAATTTTCAAGTCGATCCGAATAAAAGCTCTGCGCAACGCTGGAATATCGGAGCACTTGCTCATCTATTGTTTGTCTGTCTTGAATGTCCATAACATTCACTTTCTAAGGGCAACTAGATTGAGATATTTCAGTTGGTAATTACTTCTTTAATCACGAGGTTTATTTAAGGTTATCCAAAGTGCTGTTGTAGAATTTATTACAAAATGCCTAAAGTTTCGGGAAGTCAGTTAGCAGACGGGTCTCGTACAAAAGATAGACCAAGGAAAAGGTGACAATTCAATCCTAAAAATCCGGAAGTGAGTATGTCGGCAAAAAAAGGTAACGATAAAGAGTACGTGCCAGAGAAAGACACGCTCCAATATTCAAATATAGAATTTGCCTTAGTTTTTTCAACACTCTCGTCTTTTGTGCGGTGTTCTAACATTATAAAAATAAAAATGAAGAAAAATTGTGTAAAAGAAAATTGGATTTTAAAATTCGGTCTGGGATTCAAAATTGTGGTAGCATGTGAACGATGTGATACGAAAAATATTTTATCATGTTAGCAAATCGCCGGTTCATTTTTGTTATGCGAATTTTGTGCTTGGGGCTTGCCGGATGCAAGAAATTTTGCGGCTTGATGGATCTAAGCAGTTCATTTTTAAATCAATCAACATACGATAAAAAACATGTGTATCGGGACAATAGCTCAAACACTATTCTCCTCCGCAGCTGAACAAGAAAAGCAATTAACGAGCTTTGAAAATTAGGTTGAAGATACGACTGATGTGAGTGTTTCCGGTGACGAAAACTGGAAGAAGCGTGGCTATGCATCACTTATGGGATATTATTCGGGAAAAATCTTGAATGTGCTTGTAAAATACTCTTACTGTAAATTATGTGAGTCTTTGGAAAAAAAATGTGACATGGCAGAGTATAATGAGTGGAAAGAAGAACCTATCGCTACAAATCAATGCAGCTCAAGTCACTCTCAAGCATCTGGGAACATGAAAGTATCTTCGATTGTTGAAAGGTTTAAACGCTCTTTTGTAAAATATGAACTATATAGACAATGGGGATTCAAAAACATACTCTGGTATTTGCAAAGCACAACCTAACGGTCTCGCATTCTCCTGATGGAACACTACACCTTTTCTATTGATCAATTCTAGCCTCTACTGTGTAAATGAATTACTCAATTTTTCCAGCTGATCACAATACATTCACATAAGTGTGAAGTTGGCTGCGAAAAAATGCAATAAGATCAGCTGTTGTCATCAAATAAAATTACTTAGTAATCGACCCAATATGATTTGAATGTTCCTTGATCCGTGGGCTGGAGAGAGCTGTTGTTTTACGCTGCAGAAATTTTACCTCAATATTAGGATGACTTAGGTCTTGTGGAGCATTATCCAGTACGTATCCACTTGTGGCACAAAATCATTGAAGAACTATCTTTTTTAATACTTTTGCTATTACCAATGCTGTTACTCCTTAAAATGCCCGTGGTTTTTAGGATTAATAAACGCATAATGGTCTTACCTTTAATGCATAGAAGAAAAGATGGACGATCTTTTGTTGCATTAAGCCCAGGAGATGATTGTTTTGTAGAAGCAGATGCTACTTTTTTTCTTCTTCTTTTTTTTAAAGTTATGAATGACGAATTTTAATTTTAAAGTATTCAAACCATTCGTTGCTTGCACAAAAACCAGTGGTTGTAGAGGGCTGTCCATTTCCATTCGAAAATTTATAAACCTAAAGCAGATTATTTCAGCAATTTCCTTTATTAAAGGAACTCTTTTTTTTGCAGTTAACTTTAATTTAGATACCCAAGGCGTTCTGTATCTTCTCTTAAATTGGGGCCAGCGTCCGGTTGACGATGAACCACAGCTACTGCTCTATTTGTATTATATTTATATTATATTTACGTTATTCCTTTAGAACACCAAAATATTTTGCGTTTTCTGTCACATTGTGTGCTTTTTCAAAGAGACTCTTAATATCATCGAATCAACTAATTTAATTGAAATAAAGCTGATTTTATAGGAAAATCTTTTCACCTATTATATACAAAAAAAATACTTCAAAACGGGATTATTTTTGAAGAGCTCCACTTCATTACAAAATTACGTGCGCACGCCCATAAGGACGCGTAAAATATTATTAAATACAGCTACTGCAAATTGTTCAGGCCCATTCAACCGCTCGCTTAAGCCCCAAAAAAAAATCCCATGATTTATTCATCGAACAAGAAGAAAAAGTATCCCAAAATGGGGCACACAACAGCCCACGCAGTTTGGACTTTGTTCTGCCAGCATTGACGTTGAAATATATGTACTTTTTTTTTTTTTGCACTATCATAAATAAAAAGAACAAATAGCAAAAACCTCCGAATACAAATTGAGCAGCAAAAACAACAAAAAAAAAATTGTAGAATTTCGATGCGACAATTGCAAAAGTGTCAAGGTACAGCCACTGGCGCCTGCTGGCAACCGCAGCGCAGAAAAAATAGAACAAAACTGGGGCAATAAAGCGCAGTGCCAATTTTTGTCACTTCTCCCTCTCACCCCACAAGGAAAGTGGAAAAAAATCGAAAGTTGGCAACTTTTTTTGTGCTAAATTTGAGTGAGAATTTTTATGCTTGGCATATTTTAATGCATTTTGTGGGCGCTGTCTGATATCGAAATGTGAGCTGCATTGCAGCATTTAGCAGGCAAAATAGAGGTTGAAGGGAGAGGAGAATTGTGGGTGGGATAAATGACAGCATTATCGAAGGGATTGTGATTTGTGCTTGCAGCTATGACAGCAAATGCGTTATCAGTGGGTGGCCAGACAAACTATTATTGTCGCAAGGGAAATTGGTGGAATGTTTTTGGGTATATAGGCAATTGCTAAGTTAGTTCAAATCATATTGTAAATGTATATTCCAATCACTTAAAAAAAAGGGAAACAAACGGACTTCCTCCTTTGCCTGCCATAATTCAGCCAACACACAGAGTTCACAATTGAGCAAACCACACGGAATCGGAAAACTCAATCTGGATTGCTCATTTATTATACACCACTCTGGCAATGCATTAAATCAATATTTCACGCTCGTTTGGCTGGCTGTCAGTTTGTTTATGTATCTGCCAGGGTTTCCTGTTCTGTTCATTCACTAAATTATAAACTTTCTTCCTGCCAGCTGCGAGTGTGCTGCATAATTACGAACACAGCCGAAAATTAATGAACTCTGGAGTGCATGGCATTGCTCTGGTCGAGGTGAAGAGGTAAACGGAAGTCCTGGCACCGCATAAATATCGCGCACACACACACACATACAGACACATAAACATACTGGCAACTCGAACTTTTTGCCCGTTCGAATTGATGAGCGAGGCGAGGGCTGAAAGTTTTTGGCACGTTTTCATGCTGTTGCCGCAATAATTTCTCTGTTTCGCCTCCTTTGGCTGCCGCTGCTGCTACTTCATTGTGCCAAGTCACGAAAGTTGCTCATTACGCAGAAAGTTGCCACTGCGAATTTCCTCACTCTGATTCAATATTAATAACTTGTACGGAAATGTCGGTTTATGAGTTTCAGTCTGTTGAAATGTTTGCGCATTTCTCATTAAACTTTTGCATATATCAAACAATTAGTTGCACTTCACTCTACTCCCCCCTCCCTGCAGCCAACAGCTTAATATTACTTAATGTGTAAATCATTATAATAAATTACATGTTGAAACGAATAAAAATCATAAAAAGTAGGAGCGCTGCAGTCGACTATAAATCACCCTGTATCCGAACGAATACATTTAAAAAAAATTGTTTTTGTCCAAAAAACACTATTAAGTCATAAATTTAAAACTTTTCAGCATCATATTTCCTTAATACTTTTATTTATTTTGTTTGGTTTCAAATTAGTACTTTTTTGTATCACAATAAGAGGGAAAGGATCAAACTGCTACTATTTATTCAAATTAATACTGAAATGAGCTGAAGAACCTCAACTTAAAACTCTCTAGCATTATTTTGATTCTTAAATCAGTTTCTAATCGATTTTATTGCTTTTGATTTGTTGGAGGGTGTACAAATTCGATCTTATCAACCGTCACGGAGCTGATGCTGTTTCCCTTCCCGCTACACCTATATGAGAAGAGTAAACGTTATTATTAATTATCTAACTTCCGTGTTTTTTTCCGATTCCATTGAGATTTAAGAAGAAATAATATATATTAGGGCTACACTCGGAAAAAAAAACCAGAACTTTTCACTTGAATAAAGTACAAACGATGTTAATAGTACGGTACGACAAAATACTTGATTCAAGTACAAAGTTCTTATATCAAATACGGTTTTTTGATTCCGAAATACTTAATTCTAGACCGTTCCGAGATATATTAAGTATATTTTGATCTATATTAATATATCTTTGATCATTATTTTATATCGTAAAATCCAAAAAAAAAAAATATTTTCTTACGCCATGATAAATAACATCAATGTAAAAAATAATTATTTTCAGAGTAGCATAACAAAAATTTGATAGATAGGGAAAATTATTTTTATCATATAACTAACATGCATTTTTAACACGATTGTTTTATTCATGTTTTTTTTACAGCTTGTATATTTTACTTTGTGTTAATATCTTGGGTTTAAAGAAAAATGAGTGTTACTTCACATGGCGTAAAAGTCTTAACTCAATCCCGATTAACTCTTAAAACAAGAATTTGCTTACTTAAAATAATAACAAAATATTTTTCCTTGAAATTTCATAAAATCTAAATTATTCCCCCAAGAAAAAAATGGGTGCAAAATGTTCTTAGTTTAGGCCCATTAAATTCATTAGCGGTTTTCAATTTGTGCTTGTATCGAATCAAATATGGCTGCAAAGATTTTATTTCCTTGAGTTAATCAAAGTCGTAGAAGGTAAACTGACAGAACCAGTTGGGAATTTTAAGGACAGATTCGTATTGAAATATTTATCATTTTCTATTGCATACTTTCAAGATTATTTCGTACTTAATCTAAGATATTTGTACTTGAATGAAGAATATGTGTTCTAGAATTTTTGTAACTGTAAGTCAGGGCTGCAAACCCAAATTATTTTGCGTAGGTATTTTGCTTTAGACGTGTAACTTTTGCTGAACCTAACAGGTTCAGGTTCAAATAATTTGTTCACAAGTGGTTCGGTTCAAGGTTCGGTTCACAGTAAATTAAAAGTCGGTTCAAACCCGGTTTGCAGCCCTGCTGTAAGTACGAAAAATTCTAGGACAAGAATGTTTGTTCTCATTAAAATTAAATTAATGGTCGTTTTGGGACTTAAGAATATTTCATACTTAATTTAAGTGCACCCAATAACAAAATATACTTGAAATTTTAAGTACAAAATGGTATATTTTCCATCTTAATAGTACTAGAACTCTGCCAATTGTTTTTTTATATTTTATTTCAAGGGTCTAACATTAAAATGGAGGTTCTGACAGTTTTTTTTGTGGTTTGTGGGGGTGCGATGCGAAAATTTTAAAAATCTCAAACAAACTGCATGTGATAAAAATTAGTCTCTAAGAAATGACATCGTTGATCAAATTTATACCCATGTGAGTAAAAAATCGTTTCCAAACTAAAAACGAAACAAATCTTATGAAAATTACCTAATTTAGGTCAGAAGCGATTTGTAGATCGGCAGTCGGCATTTAGTGTGCATAGAAAACTGCGCTGCTACAGCGATGTCAGCACACCGACAGTTTAGGCTCGTTAGCCAAAATGTGATGGCGTTTTTTGCCGACCGAAATTATTACCATTTTACTCTACTTAAAGATACCCTTTTTTTTACCATTTTTAATGGGTACAGGTTATAAAAATCCGCATAATGTGTGCGTCAACATGAAAGGCAAAACAAAAACAAAGCAAAGCCAAAGACGTGTCCTTATACACGCATTAGACATATAAAGGCCATAGACATTAGTGCGCATAATGAAAAGCATTCTAAGCTCTAAGTGCGTCACTACAAAAAACACACGAGGGTGAAAATGTTGTTGGGGTCATGATGAGGTTAGGGGGGTTACTCAAGACAACCGCAACATCAAACAGTCAGAGAAGCCGGCAAAAAAATGGCGTCCCTTCGACGCTCCACAAGTTATGAGAGCTTTGTGCCCTAACCACCCTCAACTTGCCACCGCACACTTCTAAACCCTCCGCCACAGCTGTTTTGGCACAGCTGTTTCCCCACAATGTTTTGGGTAATTTTCAAGCATCCTTGCTCTCCGCAAATTTCCCCCAAAATAACCCAAAACATTTTCCAAAGGAAGCTGTGCGCATGTTGAGAGCTCTCTCTGTCTCTCTCTCTCATTTTATGGCAAATCCAAGCTTTTTTATCTTCAGCATCCTTTAGTTACGTTTCGGTCCACGACATTGCCAGTAGCGGAGCAACTTTCAAGCGTTACGGTTGACCTCGACTCGCGAGTAGTTTATATAAAAAACATTGGTAATCACAGTTATCCTTTCGAACGGCGCGTCAACTAATCCTTAATGGTGTCTCAAGCAAAGTTTACATTGTTGGAAAACTAATTAAAGTGAGTTGCGGTGGAAATATGCACAAAAGTTGGTTAATTGGCCAAGTGTAAAAAAACAAAAGGAAATAACAATAAGAATAACAGATAACAGAGAAGAAACTTAAATTTAAATTTTTGGAAATTGGTATGTGGGTTTTAAAATTCTTTTATAAATTGAATTTATTTTCTGACCAAATTAATTATTTGAAATTAATTGAAAAGCAAAGTTTCTATTGTGTTGGGCTTCATTAATATTAATTGAATTATAAATTTTCTAAAGCAATTTAATCAAGTGTTTAATAAACTATTGTTTGTGGTGCGGTTAAATGTGCACACACAATTGTTTTGTATTTTTTTTAATAGATTTTTAAACCTTATAAAGTAAAACAGGTTCAGGTTAAATATCAACTGAGTGCCTACATTTTGTTAGATTTAAAGTTGGATTTAGTCAATTTAAAGTTATAATTATTAACATTTTAATCGCCTGTTGTTAATGATAAGATTTATAACCCCTCCGACTGCAAGAGTCATTATAATTATGACATATGATTTGGATAGACGTGGTTTTATTTTTATTTAGCCAAAGCCAATAATAAGGTAATAAAAATCAGCAAAACTTTGTAAGAGAAATATACCGGGACTTTCATCAAGGTGTCGAAATTATTTGCAAGAAATCTGCCAATGCATAATGCGAAGAATAATATATTTTTTAAACAGATCTTCTTTAAGGAAGTACGACATATGATTATGGCAACTAAAGAATATGATTGTGGTTACTTTTCATCTGTCGATTAAAATTGTTTACGATGTCACATTTTGAGAAACTAATTGAAGATTCCATGTAAAACATTTAACAATCAATCCCAATACCTTACCAAATACTAAAGAATATAAAATTTCTCGGTGACTTCTACAAACATGATACTGAAATATTGTACATACATATGTATTCTGGGCTTGTGATTCAAAAAGTGTCTATTCACTTCAAGCTGGATGTTATAGTTCAGTGTTTATGACCATACTATTAGTTTCGGTAAAATATTATACTTTGGGACCAGTTTTATAGTTCCGTATGTATACCTTGATTTTTATTTCGGTATACCATAGGTAACGTCAAGAATCTATAAACACCAATGACTTGATAGAGTAGTTAATTAACCATTGCACATAAAGCTTCTAAACTTTTTCTACCTCGATCTCTGAGACTTTAAGAGGTGGAGCAACCATTACATTTTTCAGTGTGGACTCGTATTGGTCGCGTTCAGCAGAGACACTTGATCACTGATCAGCTTTACAAAACTGCTCTTATTATTTAGCATACTTTTGAGGGTATTGTTAAGTTGACATTTGGAAAGCTTCATGTAAATATCATTTTAAAAATAAGAGGAAAAGTAGGTATACTAACAAGAAACATATCATTGATCAGGGAGCAAGTTCTTCTGCTGAACACGGCCATTGTCTGCGCGCAGATCAAGTTTGATTTAAATTTCTTCCACGCCCCCGCAATAGAAAATGTTGAATAACTCCTACATTTTTATAGATATCGGGCTCTTCTTCTGTATTTATACGTTTATTCTCAACATCTAAAAGTTTTGGAAATTTTCAAAGAGATCGAAAAATATTAGCCAAAGATATACGAATTTTAACTTTCTTCATAAATGTTATGATGATTATGCGCTCATTCTGACAACTTAATGTAAATGTTTACATTTAATGTTAATAGTAACATTTTATGTTATTTTAAGAGAAGAAGCATTTTTTTCGTAGCATTTTTTTCTGAAGGGTATTACATAACCCACTTTACGCCTCGGAAAAATTTTTTGTTCCTGACGTGCAAGTTATTTTTATTGGGTAAACATAAATTCGTTGTCAAAAAAATTCTACCTATGATAGTTTCACCAAATAAGAATTAGCCGACAAAATGTACTGCTATCTAAAAACGATTCTCAATCATCTCTCTCAAAGAGTTTAAGAAATGAGATCAACACATTCGATCGACCACGAAATGTAGAATAAACAAAACAAATGCTTCGTTTTTCTTTAACCGTTAATATTTCCGCCATTATATTAAAGTTGGCTTCTCAATACATATCAAAGGCATCTATTGAACAATTAATTCTTTTATACTAAATTATGATATACAATTTTTATCAGGCCATACTCCCACCTTTGACTGAAGCTGGCTATGCCCTTCTGGGAGGAGCTAGTCGGTATGTCGACCCGATCCGTCAATTGACGGATTGCGTTCGACTTGTATTTGACGAAAAAAATGTCTAAAATAGACTATAAATTTTGACTTTTTTTTTACTATTTTATTTTGCGATTTTCTAGGATTTTCTTATGTTAAAAACAGAACCGACCCAAACTAAAAACATTGTTATTAAGATAAAGGTCATAAGTTGTAAGTGTAAACTAACATAATTGCTGGGCAGCTGGTTAAAATAATATCTGGGCTAGCTAAAGTCAGTGGTCGTTATACAGACCACTAGGATATATAATATAATGGGTTAATTCAAAAAGAAATTGGAGATATTTTTTAAATATTAAATTGTAAAATTCTTAACTCTCCAAATTATTTCTTCTAAAATTTTTAGACATTTTTTTAATACCTGTTTTTATGATCTGTTTTCATTTTTATCAAAGGGTTATTTTTAGAGTGTTAGGCATTCTTAGGTGGATCAAAAGAACTATACAGAGCCTGTTCTGAACTCAAAAGAGAAGAAGATTTTGTTTTTTTAAGCAATGTTGAGCGCAAATGTTTTAAAAGTGCTTGAAATTAACACAATTAAACTCAACCACAGCAGAGTTAAGTATAAGTAGCATTTTCGAAATGAGGCAACAAGCGAGTGCGATGGTGCAGTGCGATGAGACGCCACGAAATGTTTAAAGCAAAGTTCGGAATTCGAATCACTTTAAAAATTATTATTATTTGTTGTTTTTGGGAATAACTCAATTCAACTAAATTTGTTGGTGCTGAGTCTTAAAAGTGTATATCTATGTCCGATCCTGTGGAATAACGGATAGCTTGTAAATATCATTTTCAATCCAAAGATTGATTGTTGCTCCTTATCAAGCTAATTTGGTTGGATGGTTTTTTTTTCTGTTTTGATCTTAAAATTTACCAAGAAAATTGACAAAAATTCAAACGTTGATGTTGCTTGATGAAAAAAAAGAAAAAAAAAAAAAAAAAAACAAAGAACATTTAACTCCAACTGAGGAAAACAGTTTAAGAACCAATAAGTCCAATGCTCTCTGTTTTTTTCCTCTCTGTATATATAGAGCCAAAGAAAATACATAATAAACTATCAAAGATCGCTTTAGTTATTTCCCCCAAAAAAAAGGGCAAACAACATTTTCTAAGCTCAGTAATATTTCATCCACTCGAGAGCAAAACTTTTTCATGCTGAGCAAACACACTAAAATTCATGAAAAACAAACAAACGACAAAATTTTTAAATACCAACAAACACACAGAAAAAAGTGCAAACAAAACAAAAATATTTACAGAAGCCAAGAAAAGCACGATTCCGGCAAAAAAAACAAAGAACACAACAAAAAAAAATGACCCAAACAAATAACTTGAAATTAAATCGACGAAGATGACAAGTACAAGAGATAGTTGGGCGAACCAGCCAACCCACAAGCCAGGAGGCGGTTGTACGTGCTTTTGCTTTTTAAAACTACATCAAATAACATTTACTAGCAGATTCTGTAGGTCCTCCACTTGAACTCACGACCCGCCAACGACCCACAAATACAAGACCTTCCTTTGCTGTTGCCATTTGCCTCTTTTTCTGGCGTTTCAAGTGCTTCGATTTCAGCGGGGAAAATGAGAGAGTGTGTGGCTGTGTGAGTGTGTGTGTGTGTGTGCGTGTTGGTGGTTTATGTTGTCACCCCGGCGAGGTAACGGCAAGCCTTAAGCGCTTCACTTTACATAGCAAAAACTAGAAGATTGTAGAGATTAAGCCCCCAGTCAGCTAGCCCACATCTCCCCATCGCCATCGCCATCTCCAACTCCGTCTCCAGTTCGCTATCGTCATCTCGTCCTCCTTCACTGTGATTTGTATGCGTTGCCCGGGCTGGGCTAATGTTGGCTTTGCCGCCGCCTCCTGCCTCTGACTTAGCCTTCATAAGGGGGCGTGTTGGGTGTTTGTGGCACAACGCTTAAGAGTTAACTCCACCAGCAGCCCCGTGTCTCACCCAGCGGCATACGTTTTACACTAAAAACGCAGCAGCAGCAGCAGCTACTTTCATTCCTCCCCCCTTTTCGCTCTCTCTCTCTTTAGCACCCACTCTGCTTTTACTCTGTGTGTTTTTGGCGTGTTTGTGGCATAAAAATAAAGATAAATGCGAGTTCTTTATAACGCAGCGTAGAACACTTTGAGTTGGCGCCACACAGCCCAAGCACCGTGGTCGAAGGAGGCTGAAATAATTTTATTATAGAAATGTTCAAAAAGATATTGAGGAAGGAATACATTTTCTTAACTTTACAAATTATTTTTATACACTTGAAAAGTGTATTTTAATTTTGCCCAGAAGTTAGTAACGCATAGGAAAATTAATTTCCTACGTTGATCATATTCTTGATCAGGACGACGTTTTTATTACAAAAATGACATTAAAATAGGAAATATTTAATAAGATATCAAGATATTGTTGGAAAACAAAGGGGAATACATTAAAAAAATTATTTTATATTGACTTTACTTAATATTTGGAAACTAAAAATAATTTGTAGTTAAAAATTTTTATCGAAAAAAGGTTGCAATTATTTTAGTTTTTGGATTATAACTTTTAAAAGCGCACTGATATCGAAAATCTGTAAATGTGGTAAATTAGAGGACATTTAAATCTATATATTCAGATTTCGCAAGAATTAGATATAATTTTTTTACAATTTAGAAAAAAATTTAACTTCATGAAAAACTTAAAAATTTTTTTTCTATGATACTATCGTTATAACTCATAAAACTAATGATGCAGTTCGATTCCCGAAATAGGGGAAACCCGTTAAAGTTGGTAATGTTTTTTTTCGTCTTGCACGCTGATATGAATGCACTATAAGGCACCATAATCTTTATGCGATAGCAGCGCACCCCACCCAGTAATAATTTCAAAGGAAACTTGAGGAAGAAGTTATATGATTATAATTCCGCCAGTTCCGAAATTTTGTATCATGACGCGATTCCGCCCATTTCGGAAATTTTTAAATTTACCTCGAGGTTTCCGCATATCTATAATATCACGAGAATTTCCAAATTCATTTAATCTATTTTTTTTTTACAATTTTTTTTTTCGATATTTCTTAAACTCTTTCAATTGTCATGGAAGATAAAAAAAATTTGACCAAACTAGTTCAAAAAGATAGCTAACCTCGTCTGTGTTGAAGTATTGTGGTAATAAGAATGTTTATTTCATCACCGTAATGGACTTTAAAATATGAATGTTAGTCAATTTTAAGTTATTCATTAATTTCATTATGTGTCTATTATCATTTCTGTATTTAAGAACGTTGAAAGCAATGAAAGAATTATTTCGGCATATTCGGGATTATCCAGGAGAGTTGGAAATGGTCTTTAGCTCGGGTCCTGCCCACAGTTTTTCTTGTTTCATTCGATCCTGGTGTTTTTATAGAATGCCCCAGGAGTCCCGTGGGTCGCAGTTTTTCCTACTCTTGTTTTCGCTATATCTAGCTCCTCGCTGCGTTACCTTATTTTAAAAATTTCCTAAAAAATAGAAGAGAGTAAACTCGCTAATAAGCTCTTGCTCTTTCTTAAGATTCCGCTAACAAACAGTGGTTGATAGAATGATTTAGAAACGAGAGTTGATTGTCCTTCCAAAAAACCAAACTTTTGAAAATTATTTGTACATTATAGTTCATAAAAATTAAAATCACTTAATTCCACTTTTTCAATTAGGCAAATGCGCCTTCAAATGTCCTTCAGTTACTGTTGGCTAATCCACTGTGCGGCACACCTTGTTTTTGGCACTGTTTTTGGGCGGCATGAGGCCTGTGTAGTTGCTATCACCAAAAAGGAAAAAAAAACCGTCACTGGCAGGCCAGAGCAGTGCAAAACTTGTGGGTGCCTGGTATGGAGTTGGTCTAGGATAGGACAGAGACAGCAACGGGGGGGGTGTAAGGGCTTTGCCAGTGTCATCGTCGTCGTCTACGATGTGCGTTGGTTTTGTGTGCGGTATCTGCGGTTGCGAGTTTTAGATGTTTAGATATACATACATATTTTTCCTTTTTGTGTTAGCCCAAAAATGCGATGAAGAAAAAGAAACATTCCCACACTTACAGTAAAATAAGGTGCTTTGCATATAGCGGAAAGCGTTTTCGCTATGTTTATCTGCATCTGCCCATCTCTGACCCTCATCCTACTCAGCTTTCTTAATGTGTGTGTGTGTGTGTGCTCGTTGATATGTGTGTGTGAGTGTTACGCTTCGTCGCATTTTAAATTAAGCTTCATTTTTATTTCTATTTACTTTCTGCTGTTGCAACGAAAAAAAAAAAACTTTTTTACACTCAGTCGAAGAAAAGCCGCCTCCCCATTTGCTTTTACGTTTGTGTTTTTTTTTTTTTATTTTTTCATTTTCACTTTTATTATTCCAACATCTCTACAATATTTTTGTTTATGTTTTTTTTGCTGCTCGCTGCTGTTTATTTGGGCTACGCCAAGTAAAATGTTTGATTTATTTTTTTATTTGCCATTGAACGTGTTTATTTATGTGTTTTCTTCTACCCTGCCATTGCTCACGATTATTTCTTTATTTTGCTAAGCTTTTTACTGTATTTTCCCCATTTTCATATGTTCTGTTATTGTAAGCTGCAGTAAATTGGAATTTTTTTCTTTTAAATGGCTGTCGCTTGTTTTATTTGGAAATTAGCTTTGCCGGCAAAGATTTATGTAAAATTGTGTGCTTTGGTTGAGAGCAAAGGATGATGCTGATGTGGATCAGCAAGGATATGTTTGAATCTGGGCTAAATAAACAACAATTTTATGCTTGGATTTTATCTGAATTGAAAAGAAATAGCATGTAATTTATGTTGAGTTCTTCTGGGGGCTATTTTCGTTGTGAATTTGTGGCCTCAAATAACACACTTATGGATTCCGGCTTAATTGAAAGAAATTTGCAAATGCTTTTTTTCATTAAATTTAATTTGCTGGTGAATATTTAATTGAGTTTGAAAACAAAAGTTACAGTAATTGGAATTACAAAATTGGGTTAAATGTAATAATTAAATAATTGTTAACGAAACTTTATATATATGCAAACTACAATATTTTGTCGTTTATTTTTGCTTTTTTGGTAAAGTATTTTAAAAGAACTGTATTCCGGATGTACCTAGAGAATCTGAACAAAGTTTGATGTCACAAAAAAAAACAAATTTTCTAGTAATGCTCGGAACCAACTTATTTGATGCATAAACAATAAAAAAAAAAATTTTTTCTACATTGTTTATGATTAATGGTTTTATATATGGTTTATACATAATATAGATTTTTATTAAACAATTTTTAGAGAAGTTTTATGTATTAAATATTTAAAAAAAAAAATTTTTTTTTAAATTTAAATTTAAATTAGTTCTAACGTGGATATTGTTAATTTTCTTTTAATATGTTGTCAATAAAGGTATTCATATCATTTGTTCTTAATAGATCTAATATTTCTGATGAATATTCGTCGGTTAATTCGTCAAGTGTTCTGATGTGTCTGAGAGATGAGATAAGGTGATCAGAGGAGGCCGACAACATGTTGAAAAGGTCCGTGTTTTCTTGATTTCGAGATATTTTGCACGTGTTTGAATATCTTTTAAAGTCCTTGTTTTTAGAATCTTGGGCTTCTTCTCATAACTCTCCCATCGATAAAAGTTGTCGTTGTGTACGCTGCTCGCCATTATCTTATATTTTACGAACAGAAGGAGTTAGTTTTTTCTCGGATATTTTGCACCTAAAAGATTTCTTGTCTCCTTAGCATATTTTCCATATTTGCATGCATCAATATTTTCACCACAGCTTAAGACATTAAGAATGATCTTAAGCCTTTTGATGATATGTGGGGTTATGCAGCTGCAACTTTTACAAATAATTTATTATTTATTAATGCTTTTCATGCTTCAAATTAATGGCGACGAAAACATTTTTTTGTTTTGTTAAAAAATTGAACAATAAATAGTGTCCACCCAAAATTTGAGTTTCAACTTCGATATTTGAAATAATAAAAATGTGTAAATGCATCTACATTAAGAATTGATCCATCTTTTGAATAAGTTCAACCAAATTCATAACGGAATATACGTTTGGTTTTTATACTTTCCCAAAGTTGACATTTGAAACCAAAACGAGAAGGCAAATCTAACTTCGACTGTGCCGAACTTTTAATACACTTGAAAAACTTTACTTCAACTGACTTAACCGGTAAAATATATATAGGATATAGATATCAGATATTTAAAATTTTTAAATCATTGATAATAAAAATTTGATACCATAAAAAAAAACTTTTCTTAGTAAAACACATTTTCCGACCGATCGGTCCTATGGCAGCTATACGCTATAGCCATCCGATTTTGATAGATTTTTTCAAAATTATGTGAAAGCGTATAAAACTAATATATACCAAGATTGGGGACGCTACGAAAGAAAACAAAAAAGTTTTTCTCACTAGAACTATTTTTTTGACCGACCGTTTATATGGCAGCTATATGCTACAGTCATCCGATTTTGATAAATTTTTTCAGAATTGTGCGGAAACATATAAAACAAATATATACTACGATTGGAGACGCTACGATGGAAATCAAAAAAGTTTTTCTCACAAAGACTTATTTTTCGACCGATCCTTCCTATGGCAGCTATATGCTATAGTGATCCGATTTTGATACATTTTTCCAGAATTATGTGGAAGCATATAAAACTAAAATATACCTAGATTGGTGACGCTACAATGGAAAACAAAAACTCACTAGAGCTAGTTTTTTGACCGACCGTTTATATGGCAGCTATACGCTACAGTCATCCGATTTTGATAAATTTTTTCAGAATTGTGCGGAAACATATAAAACAAATATATACTACGATTGGAGACGCTACGATGGCAATCAAAAAAGTTTTTCTCACAAAGACTTATTTTTCGTCCGATCCTTCCTATGGCAGCTATATGCTATAGTGATCCGATTTTGATACATTTTTCCAGAATTATGTGGAAGCATATAAAACTAACATATACCAAGATTAGTGACGCTACGATGGAAAACAAAAAAGTTTTTCTAACTAGAACTAGTTCTAAGACCGATCGTTCCTATGGCAGCTATATGATATAGTCATCCGATCCGGTCGGTTCCGACATATTAGTTGCGTGCAGTAAACAGAAGACTCTGTGCAGCTCGATAGCTTTAAAACTGAGAGACTAGTTCGCGTAGAAACAGACAGACGGACAGACAGCCGGACAGACGGACAAGCGGAAATGAACTCAGCTCGTCGTCCTGATCAAGAATATATATAGTTTATGGGGTCGGAAATGAATATTTCTATGCGTTACAAACTTTTGGGCAAAATTAATATACTTTTTTTCAAGTGTATAAAAACCTTACTATATCAGCTGTTCAAATATATAACGTTTAAACGGTCAAGTGTTAAGTTGGCTGTGGAAAAATTCAATAAGATCAGCTGTTGAACGACCAATAGAAAATGAGAAATGGGCTCTAAAAGTGTTAACTGATAAACTAGTTGAAATATATAAGAAAATAATTTGAATATTCGACCCAGCTATTTAAATTGTTTCTTTACCCACATGAATTCGGAATGCATTTGGTTATTTATGAGCTTGGTGGCTAGCCATAAATCAAATCAAGGAGAAAACACACTCACCCTCTACGCACACACGAAAAGTTTCCCCTTGCACATATCGTAGTGTGTGTGTGTAATGCTCAACTAAGTAGCTGTAAAATATATATATTGCAATTTGTTGCAGCTGCGCCCCTCTGACTGGCATTCAATTAATTATTGTAATGACGAAATTAATTAAAACTCATGCAATTTGACTCTGTGGTTAGTGCAATATGTGTTTATGTAGTGTGGTTTTTTAATTACCCGGAAAGTGAGGAATGCCAAACGGAATTTAAATATTTACTGCCTTGATTGATGCCGCTACAAAATTTCAAGCTCCGCCGATCTTGCATATTGAAAATAAGTTAATACCATCAGCAAACAACATAAGCGCGTTTAGTGGGGGGCGAAAAGTCCGCTCAAGCACAAACAAATGAAATCCGCTTAGCTCACAAACGGTTCGTCTTGGCTCTTACATATTTAAAGTCGTCTTAAAGTCACGTCTGCAGTAAGCTCCGATAACTGAGGCAGCATTTTTTTCGTTTGTTTTCAATTGCCAACATTTTTTTTGTGGTCAACCGCCAAAAGGAAGAAGGAAATACACAAAAAAAACACACACAAATATGAAGGCTATGTTTAACTGGGTGAGGGAATTTCATAAGCGAAAAAAAAGGAGGAAAAGCATTGGCTTTTGAAACGTTTTTTGGCCTTTGTCGACCAGGCTTAGGACATGCAATTGAAGTGATTTTTACTGCGGCTCTCGCACAAAACATGAATAGCCTTAGAATGTGGCTTGTTTTAAAAGGGGCAGAGATTTTAATTAAGACATTTAGAAAAACTTTGAAAGGCATTTTCCAGCTAAATTTTTCCAAGAGAATTAAGTTATATGGAGTACTCTAAAATAAACATAAAACAAATATTTTTGCATAAATATAAACTGATTTTAAACTCAATTGCGGAATAAATATATATTTAAATATATTTAGCTTTTTCCAGCTTTTTCGATTTTAGTTAAATTATTTACAAAACTTGCTTAGCGAATATTAGACATTTTATTTAAATATTATTTTAAGTTTCTATTTTCAACAAAACCGGAATGTTGTGGTTAAAAGCAATAATAATTTCTTTCCAGTTGGTAGAATATAAATTTTCTTGTAGATTATTTCACAAATTTTTGTTTTCTGCTTTCAAGACAGATACAACCCGCAAAAGTATGCTACAGATTTTGTGCTTGACATTTAAAATGCAGAAAATGTTTAACTCATCCAAGCAGAATGACCAACTCAAATGTAAAATGAGCAAATCGTTGGAAAATCTTAAGAAATTATACCGCATAATTGCTTTCTGACACTAATTGAAAATATGCCCAATAACAATTAGGCAAATAATTGAGTTTGAATTAAATAATTGTCAATTTTCCACATGCAATTGAATTGGATTCAAAAATTAAATAATTGCTCAAGCATAGCTAACAATGCCAGGGACAAGGGCCAGTAATATTAAGTCCAGCCAGGATTTACTTGTAGTCCAAATTGATTTGCGGCTTCTCCACCTAACAACCCAACCCCCAAGCCCCCCCCCTCTTCTCATGGCAGTTGACAACTCACAGTTCATTGCACAGCACAGCAGACACTGGACACCCATGGCGGGCCAACTGCTGGCGTCAGTTGAGAAAGCCATCCATTCATTCGTTCATTCATTCATTCATTCATTTTTCTCTCTCTTCACTCTTCACTCTGTGTGCCTTCTCCCGCACTCTGTGCAGGCTTATCTATGGCACAATGTGTAGTTTGTCAAGGAAACTGAAGGCGACGCATCGCCTCATGAATTAGACTCATGTTTTGTGTGTGTTCTTCCAAGTGGGCGGGGGTCTGAAAGGCGTACACTGAAATGAATGTAGCTTTCGTGCTTCTTTATGTGTGACAGATTTATCAGCAGAGCCATAATCCTCACAAGCACACTTCAACAGGATAGACGAAAGTTTGTTGGCCACTTATAGGCACTTTTCTAACTAACTAACCAAACAAAACATTCCACAAATGGAATGTTTTGCATTGAATGCTGTTTACATTTCCATTTGATTTTATACTACATTTGGCATGCGGCTGCATAAAATAATATTATTAAGAGTATTTTCCTGATATAGTTTTTATTTGAATTTTTATCAAACTTAAATTATTTGTGTGTGAATAAATAATAAATTATTTTGACAATTACACGTTGAAAAGATTGTAAATTTAATAGTCCTTTTTTTAGCTAGCTATAGGTCGGGTTTTTAGTGTGTTTTCTTTATGATACTAAAATATATACTAAATCATTCTTAACATTTGATCAACAATTTAGAGTTAATTTTAATCCTTTGAAAAAAAGGACAAGAAAGAAAGTCGACGAAGTTTCGACTGACTGCCAAAGTTTCAATATACACTCCCTGAAGTTTAATTAAAGCCACCTTAATTTGACCAGAAAAATATGTTTAAAACAAGTTTAATAATATTTTTTGTTACAAATTGTTTAGCTAAATCAACAATATCTAATATATTTATTAAAGTAAATGCATAATTTTTAGATTTTTTTTTAATTTCGTTTTTCTCGCGGTAAAGCCAGTGATGAAAAAATTTAAAACATGAACAAAATTAGTATAATAATAAATCAATTAATGATTAGTAAAGCCTCCAGGGTTTATTTTTGAGCTCAAAACTGCGAACAGACATCAAATTAATTTTGTTTTGAAACTCCGAACAGTGAATGGAAAGGTACTCATTATTTTTACCTAGGTAAGGTACAAGGAAAATACCAAAAACTATACCTATGTAAGGTAAAAGGTAATTGGTTTTTCATTACCTAGGTTAAGGTAAACATTTTTTTGTTTTAGAAATCAAAACAAATGTTTTCAGACGCCTAAATTGATATAAGGAACTCTAAAGCTTTGTCCATAATCCAACAAGAATGATGAACATTTTACATTTTGAGTTTATTTGATGATATATATAAATTTATTGGTTTGTCTTAAATATTCCTAGGATTCAAAAAATTCGTTTAACTTGGGGTGAGATAGGAAAATGGTATTAGGTTTACTTTTTTTCATTTCATTCCTTTGTCTCTTTAAATAATAATTCTAAGGGCCGTTTTCTCATCTTCATGATTTTTTTAAAATCTACTAGCCCTTAGTGAGTCTTAGGGATTAATAAAGATATTCACACACAAGTGTGTTTACGACATATGAAGATCAAATTTTATTTTTTATCAGATTATTAAATAAGCATGTTGTCGTGAATACCCTAAGTATATTTTTAATAATGAAATTTATTGGAACAACCGAAATTATCGCTATCGAAACATAAAACGAGAAGGCAAAGCTAACTTCGACTGTGCCGAAGTTTTAATACACTTGAACAACTTTACTCCAACTGATTTAACTGCAAAAATACATATAGGATATAGATATCAGATAATTAAAATTTTTTTAAATCATTGCTAATAAAAATTTGATACCATAAAAAAAACTTTTCTTAGTTAAACACATTTTCCGACCGATCGATCCTATGGCAGCTACATGCTATAGCCATCCGATTTTTATAATTTTTTTCAAAATTATGTGAAAGCATATAAAACTAATATATACCAAGATTGGGGACGCTACGATAAAAAACAAAAAAGTTTTTCTCACTAGAAGTAGTTTTTTGACAGACCGTTTATATGACAGCTATATGCTAAAGTCATCCGATTTTAATAAATTTTATCAGAATTGTGTGGAAACATATAAAACAAATATGTACAACGTTTGGAGACGCTACGATTGAAATCAAAAAAGTTTTTCTCACAAAGACTTATTTTTCGACCGATCGTTCCTATGGCAGCTATATGCTATAGTGATCCGATTTTGATACATTTTTCCAGAATTATGTGGAAGCATATAAAACTAACATAGTTTATGGGGTCGGAAATGAATATTTCTATGCGTTACAAACTTCTGGACAAAAAAATATACACTTTTCAAGTGTATAATGAGTAATTAAACAGTGCGGCTATAGTTATGCACCAAATATAAACCGAAAATTGTAATACAACTGTAAATTTTCCATTGCTAGTGTTGTTGTTTTCATTATTGCTTATTATAAGTTAAGGTTAGGCTGGCCCCGAAAGGGGACCACACATAGACTGTTTAGTCCTTAGTGAGACCGGGTTTTTGTAATGGAGGTTCCGACTTTTTAGTAGTCTGTAAGGATCCTTGATGTTCTGGCGAATGCCAGTATATTTGTGAGGGGTCTCCTGGCTACTTCTTCCAGTGAGTCAATCCAGGGTGCGTGGAGGTGTTGCAATCTTTCCCTTGCTACTGCTGGACATTTGCAGATGAGGTGTTCTAGAGTTTCCGTTGCTCCCGGCTCCCTACATTTCCTGCATGTGTCCTCTGTCGTTATGCCTAGCTTCTTCGCGTGAGAGGCTGTAAGGCAGTGGCCGGTTAATATGCATATTAAAAGTCTACACTCAGAGAAAAAAACGAGCATATCATGCTTGATATCAAGCAGATTTCGTGTCAGAAGTTCGGCAAGACAGAATCTTCTTGAATTCAAAAAGAAAATACTGAAATTAAGCATGAATTTTGAAGCTCGATCTGCTCGGTTATAAATTTAGTCGGCTTCATTTCAAGCATGATTTATTTTCGAATTCAAGAATAGATCTTCTTGAATGTAAGCATTTTAGAACAAATTTGCCAGAGAGCGAGAGAACGAAACGCTCTCGTTTTGAACGCCTCACCTCATTTGCTACCAAACTCAAATCGAGCGCACAAGTTTTCTCGATTTCAAGCAGATTTTTTCTTGAAAATTCAAGACGAAAAAAACTAAATTGAAGCCGATTTCAGTCTTGCCTAATCGTGCTAGATTTCTTTAGGTGTACAGTCTCTTCTTTGGAGCTGTAGTAAATAGTGCGTGCGGTGCTTGTCTTTTGTCTTGCACATGATTTTGGAGATTCTGCAGCCGGTTGTGTTTCTCCACTTTTCCGCTGCCTCGTTTGAAGCTATCTCTTCCATTTTGCTGTGTCGCGTCTGAAATGAGATAGGTAGGTGTATTATAAGACTTCTTAAGTTTTTTATTTATTTGTAATCGCCAATTGTTACTCTTCCCACTCTTACTAGGCGTACAATAAAAAAGTAGGGTGCGGTTATAGTTATGCACAAGAGTTAAGCCAAGTGCGTCGGACTGTCTGTCTGTTCATCTGTATGTATGAAAGCAGAGATCTCAGAGATGGTAAGAGTTTGAGGTTTGAAGTGTATGGAACATATAATCCTTATACTTACAGGCAGATCATGTTTTTTTTTTTTTTTGACACGCCCCCTCCCTGCGCTGCAGTATGAAAAAGGGCCTCATATCTCTCACAATTTTGGAGTTAGATTATTTTGAGCTTAGAGCGAACTATTCTACTTCATACATTATTTCCCAAGCTGACAATCAATGGATAAGTATAAAATACTTGATTTATAACTCCGCCGGTTATTACCCTACATAAGAGTTTGCATATTTTTTTCCTAGTAGGCCTGGGTAAATATGTTTTTATTGAACCTTTTTGTGATTTGATCAGACCATTTTGTGTTTCTTTTCTGCCTCCTAAACACCTTTACCCTGGCATTAAAATCCACTTAAAAATATGCAAAATTCACTTTCTACTTATAACACAAAATGGCACTAACAATTATATGAGCCCTCTAGTGTTTTCAGCCAGCTTTCATATAACTAAAATATCAAACAAATGCCACTGATTTCAATAACATTTTAAAGTTAAACTTTTTGTATTTGCAATATTTTTATTATTTCATTTTTTGCAGTATTTTTATTAAGTTTATTTCATACAATATACACAAATGACACAGCAAGCCACACAAAAGGCATGTAAAAATTGTATAGAAAAATGAGAACCCCGATAAAAAAAAAATGGCTTCACACTCGCCCAGAATAAAAACCAAACAATAGAATTTTGTAGATATAAAATATCACAGGCAATTTCTCAACACAATAAAATATTGTAACAAAAAATTGTTTTTAATAAATATCATGTATTCTATTTGCAGATTTGCCATGAAATAACCAAAAAAAAAAAAAAATAGAGGAATAATAACAAATAAAACAAATTGAGAGAGAAAGTCAAAATGTTGAAAATTTGCATTTTAACATTTGTAATTGCGGCAGTGGCAGCGGCAGCGGCAAATACAAGCCCCGTCCCTCCAGCTGCCAAATGAAGCATAACCAAACGACAACGCAAAGAATTTCCACAACGGAAATGCAACAAGAACAAGAACAACAACAACAACGAGTGGAGGAGGAGGCTGGTGGTTCCACCTCAACAGCCACGCCCACCACCACAGCCACCACCAGCACAACAACAGCAGCTACAACAACAACAACAAACACTTTAATGACTACAAATATGCCCTCTCCGCCTTTAAGTAGCATCAAGCTGGCTTTACATCGCATCAAATTGAGTGAATTTCCCACAACAACAACCACAACTGAAGAGCCAGAGGAATCCACCTTGAATCCCTCCTTGAACATACAAATGCAGGCCGCAGCCTCCTATCAAGTGGCTGAAACTTTGGCCGATCTCAATGAGGAGGAACGTGCACGCTATGATGCCATGTTGGCTCAACAACCCACGGCCAGTAAATTGAATATTGTGGATTTGTATCCCTTAAAAATTGAAGATATTCAACCCATTATACTCACGGATAATGAAGAGTTGTTACGCCAGCGTACCATATTCACACAACCCGAAAATACTGAAGAATATAGACAAAATCTCATACCCAATGAGGTGGAACTGGACTTGACTCAACTGGAAGAAAAACCCAGGCAAAAGTTATCGACCACCATGGCGAATGATTTTACGGGCAAACTGTTGGCCGATCAGGATGATTTGATAACCGAAATAGAGAATAAATTTCAACTGCAAGAGACCACAACCAGCACGCCTTCGACTCCCCTGACCACCTCGCCACCCGCTGCCACTCTTTCGGCTGCCCTGCTCCAACCGGGTGATGTTTTCATAGATCGGCGGGTAAAGAAAAGTTTTGAATTTCCCCTGCAGCATCGGGCCAGTGATGTGATGGCCATGCCACATATAGATTTTGCCAATACAAAATTCCAAACTGATGCCTTAGACTCGGCGGCAGATTCGGGCTCCGTTTTGGCTGCAGCCACACATCCGGAATTTAGTACCACTAAATTCTATAACAGCAAGGAGTTGTACAATGAAATGTTGTTGCACAACAAGCGCAAGTTAATGAAAGAAACTAAAAACTTACCCACAGCTGGCACATCATCGTCATCATCATCCACGGCAGAGGCCACAACTTTGAGCACAAGTCAAGCAGCCACCAAGTTGACTTTAACTCCCTCTATGGAAAGTTTTTCGCCAACAACAACAACAACAGAAACAACTACACCAAACGCAACACCAACATTTACATCGACGGCAACTTTGAAACCCCGAAAATATCAAAAGGAGCTTAAGCGAGCCAAATTATTGCTCAAGGCCTTGACGCCGCCTCAGCCTGACAACAACAACAAACTGGAAGTGGTGGCCGCTACCAATGTCAAAATTTCACCATCAACAACAACAACAACAACTACAACGCCTGCTGCTCCTCCACCGCCTACACCATCGCCCACTGCACCTCAACACTTGGCCACCATGGAAACGGCTAATCCCACTAAATCGGCCTCAAAGCCAATTGCTCGGCCGCGTATTTTAAGTCGCCTTCAGGAGAAAATCAATTCACTTGAATGTGAGATACAAAATGTTCCACAGGATTCACATCTGTGGCGTGGCAATGAAACCCATGAGCTGCTGCTGCCCATTGTGGTAAGTAAAAGTCAAGGCACAGTGGCACAAAAAAAAGAGGGAAAAATACAAATTTAGAAAGCTTGAAGGGTTTTTAAATATTGGGTGATTTTTTTAGCGTTTGTTTTATGAAAATTTAAAATATGAGGAATTTCATTTTCCAGCATTTCGGCCAGTATCTCAACAATGGCACCTGTAATGTTGTCTTTTAGGGCTGCAATTGTACCTGTACATGAGAAACTTCACGTATTCCCACAAAAAATATTCTAGTCTAGTGGTGATCTTCGCGCCCAATGGACTGGTCCGAAACTTGGGTTAACTGCTCACCAAACTCGCCTCTCAATTAGTCCATGTGTCCACATGTCAACCAAGTGCAATTCTTCCATTTTGTACAAAAAAGAGTCGGTAATCATCTCACAGGACCTTGCTTCATTGACCATAACGTTGTCATTCTCATTGTTTTTAAAAAAAGTATGGTAAAATGATGCCGCCGACCCACAAACCGCACCAAAATCATCTGCATTTTTCAGGGTGCATATTTCAGTTCAATTCTTGAACTTCCTTTGGCTACTCTTCAATTCAGTTTGTGGACCTACCCATGGAGCCAAAAAATGTTCTTCATCGCTAAAAACGAAGGCCCTTTCAGCAAACAAACGACGTTGTGAAAGGTTACCCGTCTTCAGTTCTTGAACCAGCTGTATTTTGTATGGTTTCATAGCAAGGTCCATATATTTCAGTGGTTCGAAAAACACAAGCCCTATTGTTAAGAACGGAAACAAATTAACATATTGCTATCTTATCTTCATTGACAGTAGAGTTTTCCAAAAATAACAAAAATTTTTCTAATGAGTTTTACGAAATTTAAACATTATAATATTTATTTTAAATTTAAATATAAAATATTTTCTCCTTATTTGTCCCAAAATGCACACAACATGAATTTTATATAGATCGGCTTAAAAAAGGTTTTTCGTAAACAACAAGCCACTGAATTTTTCGACCTTGGAAGTGAATTTTCCCAATTGAAAAATATTGTTTTCACTTCTTTGACTCTTTAAGCTCACAAACACCATTTTTGCCCTTGTGTCCTTGTGCCCCGTGAATCCTAGTGAATGGGTTTCCCAAATCACAAAATAATTATTTCATTCATTTAAGCTTTCACTTAGACAACACGAGCTTTTAAATTTATAAATGTCCGTTATGTTGAATTCTTGAATATTTTCTGAGTGTACCCACCTATTTTAAAACAAAAATTAAGTTTTGGCCATGAATACAATTTCCCCATTTTTATGTGGGAAACCAAGTGCTTATTTATTTCGCATTCTTAGCTTTCAAAAAAGAGTTTCAAGTCATTCAGATAGAAAATAAGCTTTCCTTTATATATGTACGTAGACGTACAATGCGCAGTACGCGAAGTGGCCCATGCGATACCAAGCCAATATTTGTTACACACGGAACCCAGAGCAAACAAATCAGGACAAAAAAAAGAACTGACAAAAGGAGGGAAAAATTGAAAATACGGAAATCCAAAATATGAAAAACCATAATAAAGAAATTAAAATTTAAAACAAATTAATAAATTCGGAAACTTAAATACAGAAAATCAAAATCTTATACATTTATTTCCAATATATTTTTTAAAATTTATTTTATAAATATCCTCCTTATCCATTACTTTTGCTTTATTGAGTCCACGCGAATTGGGAAATGAGGTTTGCTTTGAATATACTCCTTGTACTTTTTTATAAGTCGTCCGCATTTTCACCTTCTTTTTGATATATTTTCATATTTTTAGATAAATTTTGAATTCTTTTCTGTTATTCTAAAAAATATTTCTTAATTCTTATAGGGTACTGAGAAAAACTAACACAATTTTCAGTTAATATAACTTGTGGGATAATTTTTCCAAAATCGGCAAAATATGTGTTGAATTATTTGGCATAGTTAATAACTTACAGATTTGAAGTCGATCGAAAAAAAAACAATCGTCACTCATTAAATCTTTTTCGAGCATATTTTCCGCATGGGGATGGATTTTCCTAAGACCCCTTAGTTCACACTTTCACCGCTTATGAAAACTCAAGTTACAGCTTTACGTAGATTGACAATGAATCAATGACGACGAACACTATATTATTAATTACTATAAATGGGCTCGTGACAGAAATGATGCTTAACCCAAAATTAGATGCGCGATAGGGCGGGACGGTAACAATTTACAACCCTCATGACGGGACGGGACTTAATTGTAATTCACATTTTCCCGCGTGTCACAATATGTGGTATTACGTCGGATCCAATTGAGAATGCATTTATCACGACAAAATCAATCCTCTCCTGGCATATGTAGTTTTCAATAAGGTGTTAAGATATGTTGGAAATCAATTAATTCCTTTGTATTATAAAGTGACAATCACGGACGTGAAAACATGACCGAATTTGTTTTTAAAAACTCTTAAAATAAGTAAAGTTTAACTGTGAGCCAAAGAAACATGACAAAAGAGTTATTAAGACAACCGCCTTTAAGAAGTTGTTTACAAATAAATCTAATATTACGTGAACGACCGAACGTTCGGTTTCTCTTGTTTTTTGTAACCAAATTGTTACCAGAATTCTAACACCAAGGATGATGGGACGCTGGTCACTCACTACATATATGAGGATTCAAGCGGGAAGATGCGTTCGCTGAAATTTACGTCTTCTAGCAACAGTCACCGATTATAAAGCTAAATGACAACCATTAACTCGAGGAACCTGCGGTCCCAAGACCGCAAGACTTGTTAAAGAAGAGTTTAGTTTATTTTTTCCATTTACAAACAATCTGAAGTGGTTAGCAAACTGAATTTGTATACTTCTTTAACTATCCTACGCTTCACCGATTTTCCTATTATTCGTTTAAATTATAGCAAAGTTGTAGGATTAACAGTTTGTTTTCATGATTACTAAGTTTTGCATATAAAGTAGTCGAGCAAGATCGTTTTTAGCATAAGTCTTGCTTTTCTTCCACTGTGCTGGCGGCGGGCTATGAGGCTTTTTGCGTGTTGTGAAAACAATTGAAACCTTATTAAGTTCTTATCATTAGCAGACACCCAAAAAAAAAATAAAGAATAAGGGATAAAAGAATTGACTAAGTGAGGCAGACAATTGGCGCACACTCGGCGTATACGTGTTATTTGTGTAAGCGGGTTAAGCAATTAGCTTGTGGCTTTTGCTGCATTTACATAATCAACCAGCTAATTAGTATGAAGGATGCTTAGTTTTTGGTTTTGGCTTAAGTAAACAAACGAGTATGAGAATGAAAATGAAAGTTCGTAATTAATGTATTAAAGTAGCTTAGAAGGCAAAGAAAAGTGCTATATTGGAGTCTTGATTCAAGTAGCTCCTTTTCAATCTTACTGAAATGTTTCTCAACATTCCTTGGGCTACCTTTTTATGCAAAACTTGTTTTCTTTAATTGTTTTCTTTTAGCATTTGTATTTCATTTCATTTACAAAAAAACACGGTCCCAAGTTGAAAAAGTTGGCATTAATTTTATGCCATTTGTAATGAATTTTTTTGCTAAGGTAAAAGAATTATGTATAATGCAGCAGCAGGACTTTTAATTAAATTCATGGACGACCTGGCTAACAGAAAATCAATTTCCACTTCTTTTTCTTCATCTTGTATTAACCAAAAGCAAGCCATCAAATTTAATGGCATTCAGTTGCAGACAGTTGATGTTAATTAAACAAGATTCACACAATTCAAAGCCATTTGCAAACAACAACAACAACAACTGAAATTGAAGCAAAAGGGTTGAATTTAAATATTTGCCAAGGGATGTTGCCAGGCAAATGGCTTGATTTACGTCAAAATAAACAGAACATGAAAAGGAAATATGGCAAACACATGGCAGCCAGCTGAGCATCTTTTTCGGTGTAGTTTTTTGTGATTTAGCAACAAATACGATTTAATAAAGCAAATGAAACCCCTTTTTTTTGTATCGTGTTGATGACCATTTTGTCCTTTTTTGCATGCGTATTTCCGGTCAACTTGTTAGGGTTGCTTTTCCTCTCCTCCCTCGCACACATGTCACGGAAATAGCCAAATAAAATGCCGATCAATAATATATCCTTTCTTCACGATTTGCTCAACTTATCAAAGGGATTAAATTTTTAGGGTTCATTTGGGAATGTGAAAATGTGTGCTGGAGTATATTTTCTTGTTTCCTTTTGGGTTTTGTTTGTCTGTTTTCTTAAATCGCCTGGTTATTTATTGATGTTTGCTGGGGATTTCTTTTTGCTAACTACAGGCAGGTTTATCAATTAGCCAGCCAATTAAGAAAGTGGAATAGTTGTTGAAAGCTCTTGACAGAGATAAATGTTAAGACGTTTAGTTTCCGGTTTGGTTCCCATCCTAAAGCAAATTGGTTCCTTTCACCATTCCCAGGCACAAAGTCGCTTCAATTTATGTTATAGTATCCCACAGTTTTTAATAAAAAAAAACATATGCAATTTTTTATACGCTTCAAACTTCCATTTAGGGGTTTGTTCAGACCTGCGGCCGGACCACTGAACATCACACACACAATGTACATTTTTATGCCAGTGGGCCATTAAAATGCCATAAATTTGAGCACTGACAAATCCCCTAACCTCTATACATAACATACAAAAAAACTAAACCGCCTCAAATTGCGCAAAAATATGCTAAAATTTCCAAGGGACATCACAAAGTCGAGTTCTTCTTCTTTTTCCTGTGGCTTAGCCCAAATTAATAAAAAAAAATTTGAAACATAAAGTGGATCTACGCATATGTTATACACTTTACAAATATCCTTTGCTTTGGGCGCCATTCAAGGTCTGCGAATTGAAATGAACCTTTTGGCAAATGGAGTTTATTAGGTTCTCGGTGTGGTTTGCTTTGGTCTGTTTGCTACTTATGTATGTAAATTTGTGTGGCCCAAAAAGGGACAGCACACAGACACAAACGCATTAGATGGCGTTAGATGTTATAAAAGTGAAATTAGAAAAGTTGTTTAATAATTCAGTTTGTCGGTTTTTTTGTTTTGTACTGTTGCGGTTGTTCAACCGCAGCAAACTGTCAAACCTTTTAGTCCCTTCGTGGAATGTTATTTTGGACCCAAGCTACATTTAAATAACTTTCGTTTTTTTTCCCCCTCCTCTTCTTTTTTCATTTTGCAGACCACGGAGCATTGTAGGCCAGGTGAACATTGTATACCCAATGTACTTACTTGGCGCGGCGAGGCGGAAATTCAATCTGGCGATATACTTATTGTGGAAATTAATGATGCCATGCTGAATTCGCCACATGAGCCAAACAATACGAGCAGGTAAGTTTAATTTTATTATATTTAAGATCATTGTTAAAGACTTTATATTTAAAACGCGTGAGTTATATACAATATAAACTATAAATGAAAAGTTTTAACTTGAAGTCCAGCCCAGCGAGGGGCAAGTAGTGGGCCGTTCCGCCCTTGCTTTTCGGACCCGTTTCTATGCATCTCGTAGTATGAAGATAATAACAACAAAAACTCAAGCATGTGTTTGCTGATAAAATTGAAAAATTAAGACACAAAATTTATTTTTTGTTGCTGGGCTGGGCTCTTCCTTTAGATTTTGCCCTTTGTGAATCACAAAAAATGATTTGGTTTTTTTAATTTTATTTTTATTGCCATACAAATCAAATTTGATGCAGTTCGGATTATACGTCCATTCTAGGGATGCCGGACATAGTATAGTAATATCGATATTTTTTGTCGAAAAACGATATATCAATATTATTATCGCTATATATCGTATATCGAAATTTTTATTTATATTTTCGACGAACTTTTAAATTCTGGATGAAGGGAAAAACAAATTGTCAGCTTTTTCCGACTTGGCTTGGCATATCTTATTTCACCAGGAAGCTTGGTGCCATAGGAGCGCTTGGCTTCGATTATAAAAAGTGTGGTTTCCAACAACAGAAACCGATTAACCGATGAGCACATAACTCAACAAGTCTTCCTTAAATCTCTGTCTAATGATTACACAGGGCAACAAAACACAGGGCTCTGGCCTTCTCGATGCAAAATTCTGTTCCTGTTCTGCGCCCTGATTCCAAAACTGGTCTCGGTTTTTTTCCATCTTTGCGAGAAATCGCGGAAAACCCATTTTGCTGTTTTTTTAGCTTATGGAAATTTATGGGGGTCACACCAAGCACAAATTTGTAGGTTTATAAGTTTTATGCGGTACTACATACATCAATGCAGCCATAAAAAAATCAAGCGAGCCGCATCAGCAAACCCGAAAGTGACTAAATTGGACCTTGAAGATAATTTTTTCTCAATTTATAGCAAATTTTTCAAAATAAACCGTCATCTACAACCTAGTGCATAAATCGTAAAATTAAAACCACTATTTTAGCATATAGCATAACATATCCGCTATTTTTACGAATTTTGTTGCACTTTTATCAGCTTGTTCGACTAAGCTACAGCCGTTTATTCACGAAAAAGTGAATTAAATTTTATGGCAGGACTACTTGATTAATTCACAAAATGTGTATAGGAAATATGAAAAGGCTACTCGATTTAGCATAGCTATTACATTAATGGAAAAAAACCGAGACCAGTTTTGGAATCAGGGCACAGAACAGAAACAGAATTTTGCATCGAGTAGGCCAGAGCGAAGTGGCTGTTGCCCTGTGTAATGGGTAAAAAAGATCTTACGTTTCTTGGATTTAACTGCTTATGTTTCTGTTTATGTTCTTTGTTTGTTGATATGCTTACTTTTTCACTTCAGCGTCTTCTTTCACTTTGAATTCTTGAATTAGATTTCACAACATTTTATGTATTAAATAAAATGAAATACAAATCCTTGTCAAACTTATAAAAATACATTTTATCTATATTTTTTGGGTTTGGAAGCACTGATTTGTAGATTTTTACAGATCTCTTTGATTTTCGCAGACAGAATATAGTTTTTAATACGCTTCAATCAAATGTAACCTCAATTACCCCCAAAGACCTGATTATTCTAGAGAAAAAAACTTTTTTTTTTAAATCGAAAATTTTGATAATGTCGTTTATTTTGTCATAGAAATATAAATATCGAAATAATACTTTCCAACATCAAAAATATCGATAAAGTTTTTTAACACATTGTGAACACTTTTTTTATTTCCAACATCCCTAGTCCATTCCAACCCGAAATCCAGGAAGACTTCTCTGTCGGAATCACAGGTTTTAGGCCGATTTCTCATCTTCTAGATAGGTGCAATATGTCAGATAAACTTAAAATTTACTATGTTGTTTGTTAATGTTACAGATAAAACTATGTAGGTGATGAGAATTCGGCTCTTAAAGATTAAGAAAAAGAGTACTAAATACCTAGAAGAAAAGGGCGTTCTCTATCCTCGAAAAGAACTACATGATTATATATTAAATAAGTGACCAAGGTGAAACCAACAACATGGTTCAATTAGTTCCCTGCTTAACACAAAATATAGAATTTATCATAGAATACAGTTAAGTCAAATTATTAAATTATAAGTTCATATTGTAGCAATAGGAAAAAATATCAATAAATTAAATCAGAGCATTTGGTTCTGTGGGAACGGCCGATTATTGCTGTGGTCTAAGTCTGTCGAATATTGGGGGTAGGGAAGCAATTTGATATGCAATTGCATGAACTTAAGACGAAGTGCGATTTCCTAGTTCAAGAACACTTTTTATTTATTATCATTTGTGCCCTTTTTTTTGCGGAAATGGTGTCTAAACCGTCAGCCACATATTTCTCACTTCACTGTGCCCATACTACACACGGCTGCCCCCAAAAATTAGGCCATGCAATGACTATGAAAGCTAAACCCAAGAAGTATGCAATATAAATTATAGTTCGTTATTGCTTAGAACACCTAGCCCCAAAAAGTAGGCAACTCATACTAAAGTTCATTATTTCAATGCAAACGAATCACAGAAAATAGGTAACATAGACAGTTTTTGATAAAATTTCAATTATATTTAAAACCCACAAATCTTTATTTTAGATTTTTTAATTACTGCAAATATTGCTTTTAAAAGTAATTGTAAAATCTTCTCTTGAGAATTAGTTTTCTGCACTCATTAAGTTATTATCAAATAAGTGCAACAGATTAGTTAGAATATTCTGCAATATCTGTAAGATAATGCGTATTTAACCCATTTTTCAAAAGATTCGGATAAAAATTCGGAGATAAATAAACTGCTGCAGAGCAATTTCAATTTTGCTGAAAAACATTTGCATGGGATTTTTGCTAATAAGCGATAATAAGCTCAGGATTCTTTGAAAGCCAAATGAAATGGTCGCCTGTTTTTATCGTTATTTCAACAGTATGTTTCATTTGAGCAACACAAATGTAACTTACTTAGCCTTGTGAGCCAGTTGAATGCAATTGAAAAAATTGTTGACTTGCACAAAAAAGGAAAAAAAAACAACTCACACAATCCCTAAGCCTTGAAACTAAACAAGTGTTGTATGCAGTTTATCAAAGTAACTGAGTTTAGCCGCGAGGGAAACTGGCATTTTGCATCAGCAGCAGAAACTACATCATCATTATCCTCCTCCTGGCTATCCTGGCATCCAATGGAGCACTGTGCAGCAACATGTGTAAGATCCCCGAAGGGCACGAAACGTTGCCAGGTGACTGCTGCTTCATCTCTTTTCGGTTTGTTTCAGTTTCTGTTTGTATATTTCGTTTTTTTTTTTTATTTTTATTTCCATTTAATGTGCTTTAATGCTCGTTGAAACGTGTTTTGTTCTACAGCTTATTATATAATAACATCCATTAGGGACCTTTATTGATTTTCCTTCAGCACGTTTGCACTGAGCCACTAGCCGTTTAGTTTTGGTCTCCCTCACTTCGTCCGGACACGTTTTACCATTATCATGGTCTTTTTACAGTTTATTAAATTGCTTTTTTTCCCTTCGCCATTTTTTGTGTTGTTTATTTTATAAGGCTGTGCAAATCCTTTTTACAAACTGCGCATATAAATGCGTTTGCTGACATTATTTTTGTCTAGTTTCGGGTTGGCCATTAGTCATTTCGCAGCTGTTGACCCTTTTTTGCCGGGGCAATTATCACGTTTCTCTTGGCCAGTTTTTCGGTATTTGGTAATTTGGTTGCCCTGCAGGCAGCAATGGAAAACTTTTTGCCAACTTATCAGCTAAAAAATTAAAATTCATTTGCCGCAAAACATCAAAAGCAGTGCCCCCCCTTTTGATAGCCCACAGGCTCAAAAATGTGCTGCATAAGTTCCAATTCAGCTGGCTTGAGGGGTTGGAAAACAAAAAATCCCAAAAAAAAAAGTTGGACCCTAAACAATTGAGCGAGTGAAAGTGCTGATACAAGTTGCCAAACTATTGAAAATGAGATGTCAAAAAATACGAAAAGTTTTTATTATCGATTTAATATGTGGAAATATGAGCGAAAAATATATATAATAATGTGAGGCAAAGCTAGCGGCAGTAAATAGATGGCAAAACTCGGGAAGTGAAAAGTTTTTTAGCTTTTCACTCTCCCTCTTTCCTTTGGAAGAAGTTTATGTCTTTGTTGTGAAAAATTGCAAAGTTTTTCTTTGGGTGTGTTAGATATGTGAGGTGAATATTTGTATGTGTGTGTGTGTGTGTGTGTTTGGTAGCCAAGTTGTCAGCTTTGAGTGTCTAAAAGGAGTAAAAGTTTACCCATTTTGTTAGCTTGTTGCGGTGCAATGCTTTAAATACCAAGTCCAGGTACTTTAAGTTAATCCGTTTGCATACTTTTGGGAGACAATTTGAATGCTTATAGATACTTTGCACTTTTTCAATATCTCTGTGTATATGGACGACCATAAGTTTTACAAAATATTATTTTAAAAACTCTAAAATAATTTGATTAAAACTTCAACTTTTTATCTAAATGGAAAATAGTTAAGTACTTCCTATATAATTATTGACTATTATTATAATTAATGACTAACTTAAAAATAAGCTGCTACTGAATAATTAACTAAAACATTACCACGAGCTCACAAAATTTGGCATACGATGCCAGATTTGATTCTTTAACCGAATTCTGAGAGCATTGTTCCCATGATTTGGCTTTAGCATGCTCTCTTCCTTGGCAATTTTTATGCAAATCAAATCATTTTTAAAAGTCGATATTTTCCCTTCCAAAGTATTTTTAATGGACAAGTTATTCTACTAAAAACCAAATTAATAGAGAATATACACAATAAAAATAAGGAAATGAGACAATAACCCCGATGTAAATAGCTCGTTATTGAAGCCGCTAGGCGGTAAAAATAATTATAGTGGAGCTATCCAATTATACTTTCATTAACATATCAATAAATTTCTTTTATGTATATAACTTTTAAAAATGATATCGTAAAAAGTGCTTAATACCCCTGCTCCCAACAACAATTTCACCCTGGCTCAAAAAAATATTATAAAAAATAAACAATAATTTTTTTTTATTTAATAAAAAGTTTATAGTAACGTTTATAATACAAAAAAAAATAGTAAAATTTTGTAGGCGAGGTAGATAAAAGGATGTGCCAAAATAAAGAAAACAACAACATAGCACAAAAAATTCCCAAAGAAAAAGCTGCCAAAAATCCAGAGACCGCTTTGTGTGATTGAAAATAACTCGAAGGGGCGCAAATAAGCGCAGCTGAAATAAACAGTTTTTGAATCTTATAACATTAACTAATATTATAAAAAAAGTTTCATTCGGGGGAATGACGGGCAACAAAACTTTTACTTTAGGTGAAATTTATCTATTTGGCGGGGTACTACACTCACAATGGCACTGGGAAAAACACATTTTAAAACACAACCACAAAGTGTTAGAACATGAAAACAACTTAAATATATAGTTAATACCTCTCTTTCAATATTCATTTCAATGCGCGGCGATTCCAAGCGATTTAATATTTTAATTAAATTTTTCAGTACAGCTTTTTCAACGTCTCAACAGCAAAGTCCATGTGTTTTTATTGTATCTCTTATGTAGGTATTCGTATAGGGTACGATTGGAATAGAACAAAAGCAACTTTGCCATTAAATTTCATGTTGTTTTAAGAAATAGTAATGACACATTAGGAGACAAATTTTTTACTTATCTTTTTAGATTTGACCTATGAAATCGATACTTGCGGCCAGGGAAAAAGCAAATCGTAAAAGTTAATACAATCATAGTTAATTTTACTATGCTGTTTTCAAATAGAAAAGTATTAAAGTCCAATAGAAAGCGCTTTGATTTAACTGAAAACATACATTAACACTGAATTTAATATGAATATAGTAAAATCAAAAGTGAAATTCACTAAAATCAAATATTGCTGTATTCAGATTAAAAGTAAAATCATATTTATTTCAAATATATGAAAAATATGTATTGCTTTACTATGTTAAATATTATTTTTAAATATGAGTAATATTGCTTTTAATAGGTTTAATCTTAAAAATAAAGTTTTGTATGTTAATTTTAAAATTTTGAATTGTTAAAGGTTTTTGCACATTGCTGGTTTTGGGCTCCCCAACCAGTTATGGCATTCTGTGTCATTGGCTGCAGTTCGTCAGGCAGACAACCAATGATGAAAAATAGTGGAACCTTCCGAAACAGCTGTATGGTTATCTATACAGCCTCATTTGTGTATTGTGTGTGTACTGTTTCTACAGTTATGCATAAACTTATTTGACCCCAAAATACTTGCTAGATTAAATTGGAACTATATTTATTTTGAGGGGGGTACTTTTAAATTAAAGTTGGAAAATGTTTGTTCAACATGAAATGGTGTTTATATTGAATATGTAAAAAATTTAAAGTACTATAAAGTATATTAATGTTAAATATAATATTTATTTAAATTTATAAGAATATATTTCATAATTACTATGAAATAATTTTTAAAATGTAATATTTTTTTTTTTAAATTTAATAATTTGGTCTTTTTATATTTAATATGAAAACTATTAAATTTGACTATTTTCATATTTAATTTCGATTTAAAGTGTAAGCACTTCAGATTAACGAATTCCATATTTAACGCAAAATCAATGGCAAAAATATTTAAGGCAACGTGAAAATATTAAAATTTCACAGCATTTTTCCCTGAGTGCGCTGTTAGTACACACGAGAGATGGGCCAGAAGTTAAATGTATCACTTACAACAGTGGAAAATAACTTGATGGCTCTTCCACCATATAACCCTGACCTTGCATCTTCAGATAAGCATTTGTTTTGATCCTTACAACATTTTTTAAAGATAAAACATTGCTTTTTCTGCTGGAGGCTATCGAAAGCCTTGGTCTGTTATTTTACGATAAGGAAGAGAAGTTCCACAAGCGTGGAATATTGCAGCTCCCAAAATATTATTAATGTCAATTAATGGATGAGAATACCCAAAAATTGTTTTCCACCACCGTTTATAGTTCTTAAGATAATGCGATTCAAAAACCAATTTTTTAAATTTTCCTTACACTCGAATAAAATTTAAGAGATCTCTAAGAGTTATCACAAGCAGGGTTCTTGTAGAAAAAAATCTTCTAAATA
>JAEIFT010000680.1:0-115993 GCA_018904225.1 Lordiphosa mommai | reverse complement strand
CTCAATTGTTTACGTTGTATAACAAGCCAAAAATAACTTGCGTGGTTTAACTATTCAATTTCATTTCCTGGATCTTATCGATCCAATGCCAATGCAAAAATAATGCACCCAAATATGTTTAACATGCAATTAAATTGCCACCAAAAAATATACAAAGAAGAAAACGTATAAATATTTTGGCTTAATTAACGAGCCTGACCACCGATTAACACCTTTAAAATTCGTTGCTGATTCAGTTTCATGGGCATTTCCAATGTTTATTTATATAATTATTTTAATTGTTCAATTGTCTTTTTTTGTAGCATAAACAAAAAACGAGGAAAGGGATTTGACCTCGTGGAATGAAAATCTTCATATAAAATACCTGAAATTGTTCAATTTCTAATTGTGTTTGGAGGTCAATTATATCCGAAAAATTCTTGCCTTGAAATAATTCCAGTAAACTGTATGCACTTGTGAAGTGGCAGAAAAATTTCACGGAAATTTCATTTTGTTATGCAAAACATTCTTCGCGGTCGGTTTGAGAATGGAAATGCCCAACGACGAATGGTTCTTAATCAATTATGTCTTTCAATATTGGCACGCCAAATTCGCATCAGCTTCAGGTTATGACGAAACCGAATTGGAAGTGTGACCACAAATTCAATTGAATTAAATTTCCACTGTGTAAATTTGGACAATTTTCAGACCGACAAACAAGAAAGTAATAAAGTCAATTGTTTTTGGCATATTTGTGTTTAATATCTCAAATTGTCGATTCGTTTCAATTACAAATTTCAATTGGCCAGTGCAAGTGTTTGTTTGTTCTTTTTAATTTGTATTTTGCATGCAATTTAAAATACTTGACATTGAAAGCGAATTATTTTATTTTAACAATTATATAAAAGAAGGAACAGAAAAAAAAAAAACAGCGTCGTGAGGAATTTGACATTTTGACAATTGGTTTATTATTTGACGCGTTTGATTTCTAATTTATTTATTGACTGTGCGATCAGTCTTCCGGGTGCAACAGCAGCCCCACCCCACCTGGACAATTTATTTTACATATTCGAATTTGTATTGTTTGTTATTCAATTTGTGGCTTGTTTATGGGCCCAGATGGAATTACACTTTGGGTGAACATTTTTGGTTCATTTTTTAATCTATTAAACTCAACGATTAGCCGATTAAATAACGCATCTATTTATATACAATTATTTCACTTTCCATTTAAAAATACTTGTTTCTTGTATTGTTTAATTGGGAATTAAGGAAATGAATTTATTTACGAGTTATATGGGCACAATTGATGTAGGTGTGTTTTATATATTCTAAATATTTAGCTGTAAATTGTGAATCTATTTTTTTGGTTTTTAAGAAAAGGTAATACCACGAAATTTAAGTGTTAATAAATAATGATAATAAAATGATGTTATTATACACAAGTTACCTATTTAGTAAAACGGCATACCAAGTTCTTGCAAATGTATGTGACAGGCAGAAGCAAGCATTTCTTGATCAGCATTAATATTCAAATCTGATTGAATATTATCTCAGCGATTAAAATGGCTAGACACACAAATCTAGTTGGTTTCAAAATTTTATTACACCATTTTTTGGAATGAGGTGCGGATCGGTGATTCAAACACTTGTGGAATCTATGGGTTCGGTTTCCGAGCCCTTTGCTGAAACCCTGTCTGCTTTATAGTCCTGTTGTTGTGTTAAGTAATGTAGAAATGCGCCAATAAAAAACTGTTTTGGAAAATAGTGTTGGGAAACAGTGTTGGAAAACAGTGTTGAAAAAAAGTGTTGGAAAACAGTGTTGAAACAGGGAAAGACTGTTCCAAAACAGTTTTAGAAAACAGTGTTGTAAAGCAGTGTTGGAAAACAGTGTTGGGAAAAACAGTGTTGGAAAACAGTGTTCGAAAACAGTGTTGGGCAAGACAATTGTTGAAAAATACTACTCTAAGTTTAAATGAAATGCCGCTGTTGGCAAGGCGATTGCTTGAAATGTATGCTGTGTCCGTGTGAGCGTTATGCGTTACGCGTTATTTTTTAATTAATTTTTTATTCCTTCTTAAAAAATCTTCAGAATTTAAAGATGCTTCACATCAAATATTAACCTGCGTTATGTGTTACCCTTCTTACCCTAGCTAACTTTACAGGATGAGCTGGTTCAGAACGAGCCTAAGATTCAGAAGAAGTAGTTTATACACAAAGTGCAACTTAAGGCGTATGTACATTAGGGTGGACCTCCTTGTATGTAAAACGTTAGTTCATATGATATGTATTTACCAAAGTTTGCACATGTGTCATCAAATTGTATTCCACCTGCTGAAAAGGATTTCTTGTTTTCTTCGAAAATTCTTATAAAATCATGCCTATAATATAAATGAGCTGCTTTCGCTTGCGAATTTTCAAATTAAGTGCACTTGGAAAAGAATTTTATGTGGTTTCAAAAAAGATCCCTTTTCTTGGTTAGGTTTTTTCAATAACGACGTAGCCCAGAAAAATTCTCTGCAATGGATTTATATATTTTTTACAGCATAATTAATTGGAAAACATATGGTTAAAAAAGAATATAAAAAAATTGGAGAAAAATTTGAAGTTTTATCAAATAGTAAAGTTTTGGATCATTCAAGAAACGCTTTGAGGAAAATGAGAACAGTTCTGATTGTGCTTATAATATATTTGTGTCCTTACATTTCTTTAAGAAAAATTGTTCTCTCGATTAAGATGTTGTTAATACAAATTCAGATAATGATAATTCAGGTTTGGATACAATAAATTAGATTTTCGCAGGCCAGTTGTATGGGAGAGATACCTTATAGAAGAATGATCCGAAACAGATTTTAGATGAAATTTTATATGATTAGATACCAAAACATAGTTGCTATGAGTTCTATATGATATATTGGCCGTTTCGGTTGTGATTTTGTCAAGTTATGTGTTAAAATCGAGGCAAAAAATCATCTAAATTCAAAAATACATCCAAATCGGGTTTAACTTACGACTTTTATTAGTTTAGTCCCTTTGGCCCACTGTGGCATGTGTAGGTTTTTGTTGTATACTAAATCACCCATACGCAGTGTGGTCAAAGATTTAAATATTTTTGGAATTTCATACCGTTGAAGGTTATTTGAAATATGACTTTCAAAACGATATGCCAAGCTTTTTTTATAATGTGGGAATTTCAGGAATGCAAATAAAATCGTCTTGGTTCCGATCTGTTTAGAAAAGCCAATCTCGTGAATTTCGGAGTAAATGGGGAAAAGCGAACTTCATAAAGTTGAGTACTTTATACGTTGAGAGAATCCAAGAAAAGGCTTCATAAATACTAAGCGAACTTAGCACCATAAATTTTAATGATTAAGATTAAGATTAAAGGCTGCAAATCGGTTGGGATAATTTACAATTACCTTTAATTCTTCCAAAAAATTTTTATAATAGTCTACTTAAAAGTCGTGAGATATAATAATTAGAAACCAAAAATTTATTGCTAAGAAAGGAAGTGCAACTTTAAGTATTCTACTGAATGTAAGAAAAAATCTATCGCTCTAGAGTAAGTTTTTAAAAAGATTTTGTTTCCCGAAAAAAATTTCGGGAACTTCGGGAATCTTTCCCATTTCCATTCTATTTTGTTTGTAATAAGTTCTCTGGCTAGTTTGCTTTATTTATTGACTTAATGAACCTAAATCGATGTTTAGTATATTTTTATGACTCCATTATAATTTAATTTTTCATTAATATAATTTTTTATAAAAATTAAAAACTGCCATTGGCTAGTTAACCAATCAATCTATTGCCAAAAATAAACACCTTTTACTCTATCAAGTCATCTTAGCATATTTTTTTTACCAAGATTAAAATTCCACACGCAACTTGGGCCATAAAAAGCTGCCTTTCTAAAGGTTTTTATTCATGTAAAATGTTGCTACCACCAGTCAGACATACATACCTATACACATACCTTACCTTTCCACCACCATCAGGCATTACGACATACATACACGGGTATCTTCCAAAACAAAAAAATTGAACAATGTAGAAAACAATCAGCACCATTTTGATAAGCAAGTTACATTGTCTTGCAGTGTTTTTTGGGGATTGGCATTTTATTACGGGTATTGATATGTATTGATGTACTTGAACTACTTTCTGCTTATACGTGGTAGAACTGCTCTATCTTCCGGTATGGTCCGGTAATTCATAAATATTTTATCAGATGACTGAAATACATTGGAATGCCAACGATTGGGCGGTATTAAAGTGCGTACGCTTTTTGTTTACAGTCCACACACACACACACATACGACACACGCACATGCTAATCGAGTGCCCAATTAAATATGGCATAATTGTATATAAATATCTGCTAATTGAATGCCTCATCAAGATAAGAATTGGAGTTGGAGAAACTACACCATCGGCTGTTCGATGACATTTCAATTATCACTGCTCGGTGATGATAGTCATCAGCACGTTCACGTTCGATCGTTCAGTTTCAGTCTAATTGAATGCAATTTTAATAGCTTCACGTATGTAAAAACTGTTGTCATGCCGTCATCTATTTTAATATCAAATTGTTGAAAGTATTTATTTTATTACTCATTGCATGTCTGGGGTCTATGAGTCTGCGGTGTTGTCATAACTTTTGAGGAATTTCAGGGTGAATAATTATTAATCACCATAAATAATCAACAAGGTGGAGGATTTAAGTTTAGATAAGCCCCAACTGAAGTTCATTCACTGAGATTATAAAAATTAGATTAGAAAATTAGATTAGCAGAGAAGGTACAATTTAGAGCAGAACAGAATCTTTTGAAGGACAAAGGCTTGATAAACGTTAAGCTTAAAATAGAGGAAATTTAACTTCGGTTTCTTGCAGCTTTTAATTTCCGCGGCTTCGCTCGCATTTGTAAACAAGAAAGTTTTTTCGAAAAAAAAATAATTTACTTGAATAGTGACCCAATAAGTTACCAACCATAAAAAATGGTTTCAAAGCTATGAAAAATCTGCCTGCAAAGTCAGGAAATGATTGGCAAACTGTTGTATTCGACTTTTTTGGTTTTGTAAGAATTATACGCCAATTTTCCGGAATTTCAAAATATTCCGATTTTGGGGGTAGATTTTCCAAAACTTTAAATTCACGTGCTCCATATCTGTATACATATGAGAAGCTTTAAAAATGAGTTTGAAGCTAGTCGCCCGAAAACATTCGCCAAAATAAACCATTTTTCACCCAGAAACGTGAAGCGTACGATAGGTCATTTCAAAGTATTTTTTCATTGCGAATGGAATAGTAAAAACATGAGATTAATTGCTCACCAAACTCGCCTCTCAATTGGTCCATGGTTTCGCGTACCGTGTGGCATGTGGCACCTTCTAGATGAAACCACATGTCAACCAAGTACAATTCTTTCACTTTTACTAAAAATAACGCACGGTACCTTGCTCCACTTCACTTTACTATAACGCTGCGATTTTCATTATTTTTGAAAAATACTGTCCAATGATGCCGCCGGCCCACAAACCGCATTAAATAGTGCATTTTTAAAGGGCCGATTTCTCAAATTCCACATAGAAATATCTAAGTTTATTATTCTTAACTTAAATAAAATCTTTCTAAAAAGCAGAAAACATTTTTTCTCATTATGTTTCAAAATAAATAGACCAAAATAACATAATAATTTCCAAAACAGTACCGATATTAGCGTTTCGGTTTGGTTCCGGTTTTTTCGATTCCTAATATTACGGTTAACGGTTTTCGGTTCTAAAAAAATATTTAATATCGGTTCCGATACCGGTACGTAGCTTGAAACGGTTTATTTCGGTTCCGGCTACAGTATTATTCCCTGGTTCAGAGCTATGACTTGGGAACACTGTTTCGAATTGGGAAGAGTGCTATTAGGACTAGAGTTTTGTGGTCAAATTTTGATAGAGGATTTGTACTGAAAGACACACTTTTTCGACTTTAGTATAGTTGTACATGCAATGCAATGAATCATTGACCCCCGGGGTCTAAAGGTTTAAAATAATCAAAACCGAAAAATATAAAATGCCCTCAACCTAATTAAAGATCCGATCAAATACAACTTAAGTACTAGTTTATCAAATCAAAATTTTCACGAAATCGTTATTTCTCAAACTGATTTATTTTGCCTATTTCCCCAGAGAATTGAAATCTTACTTTTCTATGAAAAAAAAACAACTTTTAAAAATTTTTTTTTTGGAAATTCTACAAAGCTCGATTGCCAAATAATTATTAATGACTTTTGTTGAAATACTATTGTATTTTAATAATAAATATGTTTCTTTATGATAAAAGCATTTGCTATACTTTTTTGGTATTTCTTTTGTCTGGGCAAGCGAAACGAAATCATAATAATTTCATAATTTGGTTTTACTTCGAGACAGAAATCGCTCATAAAATTTAAGTTTAATGTCAAGCAAATGGCGACACTGGGACTTAGCGGCGTCTGATGGCTTTATTTCCAGACATGATGAGGGAAGATTGGATAACAAGACTTGAGACCGAAATGCTTTTTGTTTTTTAATTAGCTTTCTTATTTTTTTTTTTTTTGTTGGTTTTGCATACGCATTAAGAATTGATGAGTTTGGGCCAAATTATTCCACACTATATTCATATGGGCCATTTGTAAACGATTTGCAAATTAATTAGGCAAATGATGAGTCATACAAGGAATGTGTGTTGTTTTTATCCATAAGTGACGAATCATTCACTAAAAATTTCACGTTCATGGCTGGCCATTGATAAACAAATCAAATTCCTAACGTTTAATGTTTGTTTGCCTGTTTGGCAAATTGGTGCAGACCAACAAAATGACTAACAAGACAACAATATATATCTATATATATATATTTTTATGCATCTTGCAAATGCAAAAAGCAAGCAGCCTTCAAATGAAGTCAAGTGAATTAACAGACAACAGCAGAATTCAATACGCAAATCGGATTCTAATTGATATCAATAACAAGGTATCTCTCCATTTCACATTTGCTGGCCTTGAACCCAAATTGGGTCCAATTATATCTTATCAATTTTCGAAGTTTCCCTAATAAATAAACCAAAACAAAATTAATTGCGCACACAAAAAATTTGCAAAAGAATTTTTTGCACCACATTTTATCGAGCTTAATGATCTCTGCTGACCTTATATAGTGTGAGGAGAAGCAAAAAAAAAAAAAACCAAATTCGGCAAACATTTTGCCCCCTAAAATACCTTGAACAGGCGCAGAAGTCGGCCACTGTTAAGTTAACATTAACAGTGAGAGTGTGTGCTCTCACAGTATATATCTCTCTCTCTCCTACACAACACCTACACCTACACTGGATCGCTGTTAACAGCGGCAGCAGCAGCAGCAACAGCAGCAACGGTTTAGAGGTTCCGAATGATTCTAACTGAATTCAGTCGGAAGCAAGTCGCGATCGGAGTAAGAACAACGGGCTAAGCAAAAAATTTATATAAATTGTTACAAAATTAACAAATTGAAAAGTGTTTAAATTGTGCAAACTAAAAAAAAAGTTAGTATATAAAAAAAAATTAACTTGATGTGAAACTAAAAATGATAAAACCAATTATAACAGGAATTTGTATATTTGAAAAGTTTAATAACAAATTGAATGCAAAATAAAATTTAAAAATATTTTGTAAAAATAAAACAAGACTCTGCTGCTGTTAGAATAGTGTTAAAACTTTAATGACTGAGGTCCCTGATAGCCTAAACCTATGGTATACATTTCACAATTTTCTGAAAATACCTCGGTGTACCAGGATTGATTTAGTATTCCAACTGGAACATTTTTTTATTAATTAAAAATTAATATTCCCAGGTGTTCTACAAATGTTTTTCGACCCAAAAACAACTCAAATCTTATGGGAATTTTGTGTCGTAAATTAAGAATACGATTTTGAAAACTTGCTGCAACTTTGTTACTTCGATAGAAGAATAATGAAAATAATTATATTAACTTATAATTTGATCAGCATTTAAACAATATGAGTGCATCGAAGAAAAAAAAATGAATTTAAATGAACGAAATGAACTGCCTTAATTGCCTCAAAACTAATCCTTACATTTTTCAATAAAGTGTAAATTCAAGTTCCCATGTTATAAAAGTGCTTCCATATTTACTTTGCAATCATTTTGTAATTTATAAACCAATTCTGGGTCCTAAAAAAGGAAGAATGAAGGCACGAATAAAAAAAAAGTGTACAGGATTGATAGATTGAATAGAATCCACTCAAAGATGAACTCATAGGGTGGCTAATGAATGATGCTACATTAATAAAATATTCCGTTGCAAGAAGTATCTCCAGGCCATATTTTTATAAATTAAAAAAATCAGTCAGTGAAATCAAAACAAAGAAAGTAACCGATTAACCACACAAAACAAAAGCTATTACGTTATTTTTTTGGTAGCTGCATTCATCAGCCGCTCTATATATAAAACTAATTATATGTCTTTACAATAATAACTTTTCTGGAACTTAAAAATACATTAAAAAGCTTATAAATATTATATAATATTTTTATATTATTTTTACAAAACACATTTAGGCTGGAATGACATATATATTTTTTAGGAAGAATTTTAGAACCAATGTACCAAAGAAATGTAGTTACTTTTTTTTTGACAATTTTAATTGTGTGATCATGCTAAATCTTACTGCCTTTACGGATCTCATCGATGAGCTAACAGCGATCAGGAGAAAATTTATTGTACCCAGTTTTTTACTGTGCTTAAATATGGTGCTTATTCGTTCAGTTAGCTTGTTCATCCTCGCCGAAAATTGTGAAAAAATTAATTGCACGAAAATGTTCACGTTTAAATTCCATAAATTTGACGAAATAAATTTTGCAAATCAATTCAAACTATAAACAGAGTTATATGTAGGCTTATTGCAAAAAATAACTAAAAGTGACCTAGGCCAGAAATAAAAAAGCAGCCCACTTTTGACAAATAATTTTAAAAAATACAATAAATTTGAAAAATTTGGAAAAAAAAATTCGGAAAAAACAAGAGGCAAAAATGTCCACTTAAGGGGTCTTCTATTGAAAATTTTTTTTTCGATTTTTTTGTTTTGCATTATTATCATAGCTTGGGCATTCCCCATTCATCCCCTTCAAACCATTTCCAAAAATTCAAAATAGTTTAGGAGATATTGCAATTTTAGTGGAGCTAAGTTCATGCTTCAGGAAGCACTCAATACCAGTTAAGAGGGTCTTTTACCTTTGAAAAAATTTTTTTTTTTCGATTTTTTGTTTTGCATTATTATTATAGCTTGGGCATTCCACATTCATCCACTTCAAACCATTTTCAAAAATTCGAAATAGTTTAGGAGATATTGCCATTTTAGTGGAGCAAAGTTCTTGCTTGAGGAAGCACTCAATACCATTAAGAGGGTCTTTTACCTTAGAAAAATAAATTTTTTTCGTTTTTTTTGTTTTGCATTATTATCATAGCTTGGGCATTCCACATTCATCCACTTCAAACCATTTTCAAAAATTCGAAATAGTTTAGGAGATATTGCCATTTTAGTGGAGCAAAGTTCTTGCTTGAGGAAGCACTCAATACCAATTAAGAGGGTCTTTTACCTTTGAAAAAATTTTTTTTTTTTGATTTTTTTGTTTTGCATTATTATTATAGCTTGGGCATTCCACATTCATCCACTTCAAACCATTTTCAAAAATTCGAAATAGTTTAGGAGATATTGCCATTTTAGTGGAGCAAAGTTCTTGCTTGAGGAAGCACTCAATACCAATTAAGAGGGTCTTATACCTTTGAAAAATTTTTTTTTTTTTAGATTTTGTTGTTTTGCATTATTATTATAGCTTGGGCATTCCACATTCATCCACTTCAAACCATTTTCAAAAATTCGAAATAGTTTAGGAGATATTGCCATTTTAGTGGAGCAAAGTTCATGCTTGAGGAAGCACTCAATACCAATTAAGAGGGTCTTATACGTTTGAAAAATTTTTTTTTTTCGATTTTTTTGTTTTGCATTATTATTATAGCTTGGGCATTCCACATTCATCCACTTCAACCCATTTTTAAAAATTCGAAATAGTTTAGAAGATATAGCCATTTTAGTGGAGCAATGGCTCTTGCTAAAGTAAGTACATTTTACGTTGCTCAAAACCACGTTTTTTGACCTGGTAGCCATGATTGCGCCAGTTCTACTTAACCGATTTTGATCAGCCATGTTGCAATCGACGCATAATTGATATAATTCTGGCCCGTACCTCAATCAAGAGGAAAAACATTTTTTTACTATTTTTTTACTCTAAACTACAAAAAAAAAATAACTTGAAAAATCAAAAATTTTTTCTAAATGGCCGATAATTTTTCAAAAAAAATATTGAAAAATATGATTGAGGTACGGGCCAGACTAACATCAATTCTGATCATAACCTCATTTACCGTTTTCAATTCCGATAACCTGGAGTCCCGGAATCATGGCTACCACCTCAACACCTTGGCAGGCCGATAACTTTTTGAACAGCCCTCGAATTCTAACATTTTTATTTTTATTTTTTCTATTTATTTAATAAATAACACAAAATAAAAAAAAAAAACAATTTGAAAAGCTCTTATGGTTTTCTCTCCAGAATTTTTTAAAAACACTCAAAAACCCAGTTCAAAGGCATAAAAGCTTTTTCAAATTGGTTTTTGTTTTGTGTTATTTATTAAATAAGTAAAAAAATAAAAAGAATTTTTGAAAACTGCTTGAAGGAGATTTAAGGGGAATGTTCAAGCTATAATAATAATGCAAAACAAAAAAAATTGAAAATATTATAAAATAAAAATAAATAATATAAAAAATAAAATAAGGCAAAAATTACCAAAAATTTTGCTATACAATTTCGTGTTTAGCTTACGAAAATCATCTAGAATCTCCCCCATTCTTGCTATAAACTAGACCACGCTGCTGATGTAGAGTTATTGAAGATATTCAAAAAAAATCTGAAATTATTGTAACAAAAAATGTCTTAGTTGGAAATTTTTAAAGATTTTTATGCATATGGGGCATTCTTTCTCAAACGTCCCAGTCAAAAAATGAATTTTTTGGATTGGCTTCATACTTTGGTGAATTGTTATCCTATATAAAAGTAATAAATTCCCAAAATATTAACTCATTAAAAAAAAATTGTAGAAATTAGGGGGTGGAAGTTTTGACATTTTAAGTGACATTGGTATTTTTAAAATCGTATAACTATGACAAAACTTTATCGATTTGAAATTGTGAATATGTCATTTTAAAGCATTTTTCATGTACTTTTTGAAAAAAATAACAAAAAAAAAAATTAAAATTCACCCAATATTTTCCAAAATTAACCGTTATTTTTCAATTTTGTCCCAAATGGGACTTTTTAAAAAAAAATTTTGAAAAGCTAAGGTTATTTCCTATAAAATGTGTAAATATGAAGTAAATATGCTTTAAAATGACATATTCACAATTTAAAATCGGTAACGTTTATTTTTTTTAATTATTATTATTAATTCAATATTTCCTAAAGTTATTGTTGTCCCACTATCATATTTACACATTTTTAGGAAATGACCTAAGCTTTTCAAAAAAATAAAAAATTTTTTTTTTAAAAAATACCCATTTGCGACAAAATTGAAAAATAACGGTTAATTTTGAAAAATAGGGGGTGAATTTTAATTTTTTTATTTTTGTTATTATTTTCAAAAAGTACATGAAAATGCTTTAAAATGACATATTCACAATTTAAACGGTAACGTTTATTTTTTTAATTATTATTAAATTCAATATTTCTAAAGTTATTGGTGCCATATCATATTTACACATTTTATAGGAAATACTAAGCTTTTCAAAAAAATAAAAAATTTTTTTTTAAAAATACATGGGAAAAATTGAAAATAAGGTAAGCAAAAAGAATTAAAAAATAAACAACGATAAATTTCAGTATACGATTTTAAAAATACAAGTCAAAAATGTAAAACTCCCCCCTAATTTCTACAATTTTTTTTTAATGAGTTAATATTTTGGGAATTTATTACTTTTATATAGGATAACAATTCACAAAGTATGAAGCCAATCCAAAAATTTTCATTTTTTACTGGGATTTGTGAAAGAATGCCTCATATATGAATCTATTTTAACTTGCTTTCACTCATTCATACCAAATCTTACCAACAAAAAAAAATGGAATTAGTCAAATAACCCACTAGGGATAGATATGGGTTCCGAAAAGCTTCTTTCTGGTAATGATGGTTAATGAACTGTGAACCGATTTTTTTTATAGAAGGTATATGATATAACAATCCGACTTCCATAAAGTTTCTTCTTTACAACACAAACCAATTTATCGTTTTTATTATACATATATTCAGGCAGTAGTAAATCGTCTCAGCTTCTTGTTGTTATCAAGAATATATATCTTTCTAATCAGGTCTTTTAGTGCCTTACAAAGTTAGAAATATGAGGTAAAAGCTAAAAATTAAAGTTCCACTAGAAAGTTCTCGGTTGAGGTGTTAAACAAAAACTTTTTATCAAACCATTTCATAACTTAAACATATTTTAAACATTTTTTTATATGCCACACTTCATTAGACAATTCAATCAATTCTTAGTTCGACACACAAGCACATAACAAATTTTAATTGCCAATTGATTTGCTAATTAATTATCAAAATCAAACTTTCAAATTAATTAACACTAAATTAAAAACGGGTTCAGCATTAGGGAAGAAGAACAACAACAAACCTTAGACAAATGTTTGAACACCTTTAAGACCGCCCGATGATTCAGTTGCTATTTATGTACAAGTTTTTGTGTGTGTTTTTTTTTTTTTTTTTTTTAATTGAATACCTGAAAATAAAAAGTCAAAACAGGAAAATCTATTTGCTATTTAGCATTATTTTTTGATAAACGCTGAAACAAGTTTCGAAAAAGAATCCAAGAGAAAACAAAAAGTAAAGAAGGGAGGGCGGCGGCGCTTCACTGAAATTTTTCGCTGGGGTGTGCGCAAAATTTTGGAGCTGACGTCATCAGAAAAGTTTACTGTTAAGTGAATTGAGTTTTTTAATTTTTTTTGTGACATGGCTTGAATTTTTGATGAGCCTGAATTTAATTATTTGGGGGGGGAACCAGTTTCTGCACGTAATTTTGTTAATGCGTTCTAAGTCATCGGGAATGCCAAAAATGTGTGAGGTTTATCTAATCGCAGCATCAAAAAATATGCAAATTTTCCGGTTGATAAGATAAATTAACAAAAATATTTTTTTGTTTTGCAGTTTATAGTATAAAAAAAAAATAACAACAATGACCGTCAAGTGTGTGGGCCTGCTGGCCCTTTTTTTGGGCCTGGTAAATGCATTTGATCATACCTTAAAGATTGATTTTCCCGGACCATATTGCGCCGTGCGTAATACCTGCTGCAAGGATCGTCGTGATGGCTGCTCACTGCCCATTTCAAGTAAGTTTTGCGAGAAGGATTACCTCCAATCAGATCTCTTAACTCTCTCTTTATTTTCCAGCCACCCTTTGCTATTGCGATGAGTTTTGCGATCGTGATGATTCCAGCGATTGCTGTCCCGACTATCGTTCCTTTTGCATTGGTGAACCGGATCCCATAGTCAGTTGTCTGCACAATGGTGTCTATTTTCATAAATTCAACAACACCTGGGATAATTGCAATGAGTGCCGTTGCCTGGATGGTGGACAAGTCCAGTGTGACACCGATCTCTGTTTGACCGACAATGAGCTCATCAATAGCGTCAATTCCATACACCAATTGGGCTGGTCGGCGCGTAAATATGAGGAATGGTGGGGTCACAAATACAGCGAGGGCTTACGCCTGCGTCTGGGCACCAAGGAGCCCACTTTCCGTGTCAAGGCCATGAGCCGTTTAACAAATCCCACAGATGGCTTACCACGCTCCTTCAATGCGGTGGACAAGTGGTCCAGTTATATCTCAGAGGTACCCGATCAGGGTTGGTGTGGCTCTTCCTGGGTTCTCTCCACCACTTCCGTGGCCTCGGATCGCTTTGCCATTCAAAGTCAGGGCAAGGAAGTGGTTCAGCTGTCGCCACAGAATATTCTCTCCTGCACACGACGTCAGCAGGGTTGTGAGGGTGGTCATCTGGATGCCGCCTGGCGTTATATGCACAAAAAGGGTGTAGTCGATGAGAACTGTTATCCTTATGTCCAGCATGTGGATTCATGTAAGGTGCGTCAGCATAGCCGCTCTCTAAAGGCCAATGGTTGTCGCCCGGCTGCCGGAGTGAATCGTGATAACTTCTATACCGTGGGTCCGGCCTACAGTTTGAATCGCGAAGCTGACATTATGGCCGAAATCTTCCATTCGGGACCGGTTCAGGCCACCATGAGAGTGTACAGAGATTTCTTTTCATATTCGGGCGGTATTTATCGTCAAACGGCAGCCAATCGGGGAGCACCCAAAGGCTTCCACTCGGTCAAGCTGGTGGGTTGGGGTGAGGAGCACAATGGAGACAAGTATTGGGTAAGTGGAATTAGTTTAGTCAACTGTTACGATTTTTATAAAGAGACTAGTTCCTAAAGTACCTGAATTTCTCGACCTAGTATACTTTTAACCCAATTGTTAAATGATGTCCAAAAAAAAGGATTTGTGAAGGTCTTCAAAGTAGTCGATATCAGTGTAAGGGAGTACCTAGGTATCTAGGCACTTAAATAGATAAAAATGTTGTGTTCCTTTTACCTTATATCGATATTTACCAAATCGAATATCGTTTACCTTTCTTACCTAGGTCAACATTTTCATTTATCTTATCAAAAAATACTTTTTAATTTTATTAATTCTCTTGGCTTATTAAATAATGTAAAAACGAGAAGGCAAAGCTAACTTCGTTGTGCGGAGTTTATACACTGAAAATTTATCAACTGATTTACCGGTAAATATATGGTATGATATTTAAAAATTTTTAATCATGATATAAAAATTTGATACCATAAAAAAAAATTTTTCAGTAAAACACATTTTCGACCGATCGGTAGCAGTCATCCGTTTTGATAAAATCTTCCAGATTGTGTTGAGAAAACTATCATACCAATTTGTGACGCTACGATGGAAAATAAAAAAGTTTTTCCCACTAGAACTAGTTTTTGACCGACCGTTTATATGGCAGCTATATGCTATAGTCATCCGCTTTTGATCCACTTTTCCACAAATATGTAAAATCATCTAAAACTAATATATACCAAATTGGTGACGCTACAATGGAAAACAAAAAAGTTTTTCTACTAGACTTATTTTGACCGATCGTTCCTATAGCTATGATATAGTCGTCCGATCCGGCGGTTCCGACAATAGTTGCGTGCAGTAAAAAGACTGTGTGCAAAATTTCGCTCGATAGCTTTAAAACTGAGAGACTAGTTCGCGTAGAAACAGACAGACGAACAGACGGAGACGGACGGAAACGGAAAGAACTCGGCTCGCGTCCTGATCAAGAATATATATAGTTTATGGGGTCGGAATGAATATTTCTATGCGTTACAAACTTCTGGGAAAATTAATATACACTTTTCAAGTGTATAAAAATGTGAAATTTAATGATTGAGAGTTCAATTCAAATGATTCTGAAAAAGTTACAATACCAAGAATGAACAATTAAACGAAACTGATAACTCCAAAAAATATACGTAAATTCAAGATTAAATTTTAAACAAACTGAGTGATAAAATATATCAAATTATTCTTACAAAAATATTTATTGTACCCTTCTCTATACTCGGAAAAAAACGACTAAGAAAAATTTATACCATTTAGTACTTGAAATTTAAAGTATATTTTGTTCTTGGGTGTTCTTAAATTAAGTATGAAAAATTCTTAAATTCAAAACGATCGTTAATTTTATTTAATTGAGAACCAATATTCTTGAATCAAGAAATTTTCGTATTTACAGTTAGCGTTAAAATTCTAGAAAACGAATTTTTAATTCAAGTACAAAATTGCTTAGATTAAGTAAGAAATAGTCTTACAATGCCAAGACAGAAAAGTATGCAATGAAAAATTCAAAAAACTTCCTTAAAACTCCCAACTGGTTCTATCACTTTACTTATGGAGGGATGGTAGATTTCTGGCACACAGTTATACCTTCTTGGACTGTGATTAGCTCAAGGCAATAGGATCTTTGCTGTCATATTTAATTCGAAACAGGGACATCGATTTAAGCACAAATTGAAAACAGCTTAAGAATTTAATGGTCCTAAAACATTCTGTACCTTTATTTGTTTTCAAGTTTTTTTTGGGGAAATAATTTAGGATTTTCGAAATTTGATTTTTATTTTATTATTTTGAGTACGCAAATTCTTGTTTTAAGAGTTAATCGGAACTGACTTTAACGACCTAAGAGTATGATCAAAAATAACTTAATATAGTTCGAAATGTACTGAATATATCTCGGAACGGTCTAGAATCAAGTATTTCGGGATTGAAAAAATCGTACTTGATATAAGAACAATGTACTTGAAGCAAGTATTTTCGTACTTACCGTTCTTAGTTCTTTGTTTTTTTCTTAGTGCATGTACTGATATGTACGGATATCTGTGTACCTTTAGTACATTTGCTATCACTGGTTGTTTTACTGATGACCCAATCATTTGATTGAAATTTTTTTTTACCAAGCCAATCCGGGTTTAATCCTTAAACGTGTTTCTGTTCTGGTATGTTCCGAAATCGGTGTTTTTTTATTAAAGGTTTCAAATAGGTTCGTAATTTTATTTTGGTTCCGATCTAATCCGAAATATTTGGTATTCTGTTAAGCAAAACATTCTTGAATGGTCGTCAGAGTTTACCAGCATATACCATTGTCATCACCTTGTTGACTGATAAATGCATCTTAGCCTTAAACAAAATCCACTGTACCACTATATCCACTATATCTTCGATATCGATATCGGGCCGGAACACTGAACCAAAATTAATAAGTACAACTGACGTACCAAATTGGAACCGGAACGGAAATTAAATACTTTGTAAGAACCGTAAAGCGATTCCTTATATAATTGGAACTCCGAAAATCGGAAGCATACCGAAATAGTAAATTATTATTTCGTATTATTCTACCGGTATACCAAAATTAAAATCCGGAAATTAGAATCAAATCGAATATAGTTTAGTGATTAATCCCTGAATACATTTTAAGAATATTTTTTTTAACAGTTATTAAATATTTATGTAAGACCCTTAGGGATTCTTTTTTGTATCGTTATACAAAAGAATTAAAAAACTCGGCTTTCTTTGAGTCGTATCTTTTTATCATTTATAATATTCGATTTTTAAATTTATACTGAACCACTTTTAATCCAATTACGAATTAGTCATAATTTGTGTTAATAGTTTATTTCCATTGTTTTTCTCCGTGACACGAACTAGCACGATTTAACACGTCTTTTTTGGAATATTTGATTTCAAATCAATGAAGTTGGTCTTTAGTTAATGATTCATTATTAGAAACAGATTTAATATTATTATTCATTTGTCTCCTTCCATTTTGTATTTCAGATCGCCGCTAATTCCTGGGGTCCTTGGTGGGGCGAGCGTGGTTATTTCCGCATTTTGCGCGGCTCCAATGAATGCGGCATCGAGGATTATGTCCTGGCCTCATGGCCCTATGTGAACAACTATTACAAATCAAAGGCGGCGGCATAAAGCTCCCAGCTAAATTATACACCCGAGTAATCTCGAACAGCAGCCGTAACGATAAACAAAATAAGAATTATCTCATGCTTCAACTACAACAAGAAAAAAAATAATAATTATTTTCCATTTAATATATGGCACTCAAAGTGAATAATTAGGCGCTTTCTATTTGTAAATTGTTTATGCTTAGAATTTTAGTTACTAAAAATGATTAGGTTTAAGTCAAGCACCTTCCCTCCCTCCCCACCACACTGGCCCAGCAACGAAAGAAACACGAAACTGCCACATTAACAACTCCACAACAGCTCCATCCCCCCCTGAAACTGCCACAAAAATACAAAAAAAAAAAAAAAAAAAAAATTATAAATAAAAAACGTAACATCAACAGCGCATGTGATTGATGGAAGGATATCTGAGATGCAAGAGAAGTAAGAAAACGAGTCTGTAGAATGTGTGTGTAAATTGAGAGATCTCATTGCAAAAAATATTTTTCTGGCAATGAAACAAACAAAAACAAATACATTGAATAATAACTAGTGTACTCATAAATATTGTGAAACGAAAGCTAAGTTATGTAACTGATTAATAAACGAATTATATTACGTGTTGAAGAAGGAAGTTTGAGTTAACAATGATGAATAACATAACTAAGACATTTTAGTCTGCACAATAACCATCATAAACGTATGTTAAAGAGGTAAGCTTTTGACCGATCCCTTCAAGCCCACAGTTACTGCCCCTAGAAGACCTGAAAGAGAACATAATACTAATTTTACAAACATTAACCAAAATATTTTGCAAATGTTAAAAACAGGGTGTCAAGCCGGAACCCGAACCGGAACAGTATACCGAAAAGAACCGATTAAAACAGAACTAGAACCGTAAACGGAACCGTTATTATTTATTTTTTGAGAACCGATATTTCGGAACCTATATTTTTGGAACCGAAATGACCGAACAGAACCGAAACATTGTACCGGTACAGTTTCGGTTCTGAGTATTTTTTTTGGTATTTCAGTTTTATTGCTTCAATCAGGGATTTCCTGGTACGTACCAGAACCTGAACCGAAATTCGATTCGGTTTGATTCCCGGGTTGCCCAAACTCTTAAATTTTCGGGGATAGCTCCGGGTTCCACTTCTCTTCGATTTTATCTCCTGAGCTCTAATATATTTAGATGAAAACTTTATTCAAAAAAATTTTTGAACGTTGCATTCGAATCCACACAGATTTTTAAATTAACATATCAAATAATAAGGCTGTGACCCACTTTAAAATCGCTCTAAACTGATTCGGAACCGGTTTTCTAACGAGTGAAAAGTTTAACTTTATATTAATAAGCTACCCACCAAATTTCAAGTTCACAGCTCAAATAATTTCTGAGAAATGGCTCTAAACCATTTTTAAACCGGTTCAATTTGGATCCGAACCACCTTTGAAACGGGAAAATATTATAATTCTTACTATAAACATACACAGGAAATTTCTAATTTATAGCTTTAAGAAATTTTTCAGAAATGTTTCTGATTTATTTTTGAATCAGATTATTTATGAACTGGTTCGGAACCGGTGTTCATTCAGTCAAACATTAAACACCATATTCCATACCTACACACCAAATATCAAATGAATGGCTTAAATAATATCTGGTATATGGCCCTGACCCACTTAAGGGGTTATACGCAGTTTGAATTTTCAAAAAAATCAAAAACTTTAAGTATATTCTCTGAAAATTTCAAACAGTTTCGGTAAATATCTTCGACGATATACCCATATTTGTAAGGACGCTTTAGGGCTTCAGTCATATAATCTTCTTCTTCACATGACTATCAGACGTTACTAACTGATGTGGCTAAAGACGTATTCCAAATTTCTGAAAAACTCAAACTTCTGTAACTTTAAACACGTTTTTCTTAAAACTGTGTTTTCAAAATCGGTAATCACTAGATCTCAAAATCAAATGGACCGATCGATCTAAAATTTTCACACAACCTTCTTAGATAAATTCTTCGGGGATTGTTTGAAGGATTCAGATTTTCAATAATTATTTCTATTTTTTAAACCATTTTTTTTTTTATAAAATTTTGTTTGAAATTGATTTTTTTTTAAATTGTCGCCATTTTATCTGTAATTATAATAATAATAATATATATAATTAATTATAATTATCTATGTATTGTAACAAGTTGGTTATGGCAGAGTCATACATAATAATAATTTTTTCATATTGTCAGAAAAGTTTATAGATATACCTAACAAATGAGTGTTAAGGCAAATATGAAAGAAAAATGTTCCTTAATTATTCCAATTTATGGTCATAGCATTTATCATGATCAATTTTGTGTGCATAAACGAGGTATTACCTACATTCATGTATAGATTAAATTAAAGAACAAGCGCCTGAACCTAGCTTCAACGAACATCTTCTTTGCCAACATAAAAGTTAAACTCTTTAGAATTTACTAAAAATTTGTAGTCATACTAAATAAATAAATACTTTCAATTTACTTTGTATTTATCTTTTCTCTTGGCGCAGCAACAGTCCAGTTTTTGATTTTTGTTTTATTTGCAAATAAATTTTCAAAAATAACAGCCATTTTTAAATCTAGCCGCTAGCGACTATCGAAAGCGGCTAAAAACAATCGATGGCCTATGCACGCAGTACTCATCGATATTTCTGCTATCGATAGTTGTGTTTCACCACCTTTAGTGTCGGGTTTGTCGCGCGTGCAGTCGACTGCAATTTTAAAATGTTCATAAAAATGGCTAATAAAGTTAATATAAAAGTTTGCAAATGGTTTCAAATCAAAGTTAAATGTGTGCCCAAGTGTTTGTGTATCGGGGGCGAGTTTTATCATAGCTTAATGTGCTTAAATTGTTAGTTTTTCGGGCCGGTTGCTGTTTTTACCGTTATGTTTTTGTGGTGTGCGTGCGTTGGCGGCAGCGGCTTAGAAATCAAAGTGAAATGTGCGTAATAATGTTTCTGAAATGCGGGGAGGTTGCAAACCTCAAGTGGGCCACGGGAGCTTTCTTGGCAATCCGCGCGGTACTACCGCCAAGTATTGCTACGCGGTGGAGGCCCGGCCGCTGTTGAGGCTGAGCCTGCAAGTTGATATGTGAGCGGCAGCGACCTATGGATGTGTTTTTGTGTTGTGTTCAAATGAGCCGCGATTTGGCTAACAATTATTCTTTTTTTTAATATTTTTTTTTGTGGTTGTGTTAAAGCATATAACCAAGAAAAGTGATCAGGATAATGATGATATCATGCATATAAATCACAATCATTGGCGGATGTCAGAGTTTAAGGTAAGTGCATTCTTTTTTTTACTCTCCTTAAGGGGGTCTTCTACCTTAAAACAATTTTTTTTTTTTTATTTTTATAATTAATAAATAACACAAATCAAAAAAACCAATTTGAAAAAGCTCTCATGGTTTTCTCTCCATATTTTTTTCAAAATGCACTCAAAAAACCCTGTTCAAAGGTAAAAGACCACCTTAATCCAGGGCTACAACCCAACTAAAGGCAATTTTTTTTTAAATACACATCTTAATTTGTTTATAAATATAAAAATCGAACCAAATCGTATGGAAATTAGGTCGGTTTTGGGTCGGAAGCGATTTGTGGAACACCTGGAATAGACTCCTTTGCAAGGCAAACATGGCCAGCAAATCCGCGACTCTCATTGTCACTCCTGGCACAGTTCAGTCAGGTTGCATGTCCAGCCAGTCTTCACTTGAGGCCCTTAATAGGCCAATTATTGTGAGGATGCTGGCTTTAAGTTCCTAGAATCAGTAACATTTTAGGTTCTGGGTCCCTACTGATCCCTATTTCTGGGATCTGGTCTACTGAGCAACTCATTTAGATACCCAAAAAAACAGTATTCCATGTTACTTTTTTTTTTTTTTGCGAAAACAGTTTTGTTCTTAACTTTATTTTCTAAATACACGAATTGCTTAATAAACAAACCAAAAAAATCGCATGATATTTTTTGTTTTGTATATATTGTATAATCAATTTCACTTTTTTTTTGTTTAACAATATTTTCACATGTTTTGCAAGGGTTAAATAATACAATAATAATAAAATAAAATATATATGTATGTGTGATACGAATGTTTTAAGAATTTTTTAACTTTGCTCTTACTTTTTTTTAAACAGAAAGAAAAAAATAATAATGGAAATCTGGAATAGTTTGGTGGTTGCACAATTCAATTTTGAATAGTATTTGTTTGTTGAGGGGGGTTATCTATCGGTATAAAAATAGGCCAGGCGCTGTTGTTGTTGTTGTAATTCGTTTGAGGGGGGTAGGGAGAAAGTTAGCTAATTTAGTGTAATGCCAGCAAAGGAGACTTCCAGGGCGGTATCATTGGACTCCATGCGACTGCGTAAATGTGCCAGCGTATTTTTATAATGGCTTTCAATTTGTTTTGTTTCTTCGCTGGGCTCTAGGCTGGGCAGCTCCTCATTCACCTTGGCTATAAGCTGGAAAAGGGAAAAAAAAATTATAAAAAGTTATAAGTTTATAAATTTGTTGCTTACCTGATTCAGCATGGCCACGGTTATAAGTGAATTGCCACGTTCAAAGTAGAACAAATAATGATTCAGTAGCTCCACATATAGCTGCACCTGCACACCCGTGTCCAAACAATGTGAGGCTATGCGTGCACCCTTCTTCAGACAGTCCAAAGTACGTTTCTCATCGCGCATTTCCTCGCCATTTTGTCTACAAAAAAACACCTTTAATACAGCCACAAATTTCAACTCCTTTATACTTACTTGCCACTCCAAAACAGCGCCGCACAGGCCACCACACCGCGACACTGATCCGGTTTCTTTAACAACTTGGAGGCCGCCAAAGCACAATTCGTACGCAAAGGTTCCGCATTCTCCTCACCAAAGCAAGACATTTGCTCAAAGGTGGACATTATCAATGTTATGGCCGCCAGCTGTGCCTTGGAATCGGATATTTCATCTTCGTACAACGAGAAAGCCTGAGTCATAAACTCATATGCCACAGTCTCATGATTGGTATAACGTATCTCTCCTATAACCAAAGCTCCTTGCAAATATAAACGCAAGGCCAAATCTGGCAAATCCGCTTTGGCCAATGCGCTAATGGTACTATGACAATATTGAACTATTTTCTGACATTTCTTATCCCAATTCTCATCCTGCTCCGCTATGGCTTTGTATTTGAAAGCCAACTGGTAGGCAGCAAACACCAAAGGTGGCAAAACATGTTTCAGACGTTGACCACCGCCCGTGCCCAAATGTTTTCGAGCTGTTTGCAGCATTTTATATTGCATATCGGGCTCATCAGAACGCATGAGGTGTATAAATCTGTTAAAGAGAAAAATTAATGATTGAGAGAAACAAATTCTTTAAAAATATTCTTACCTTGCCACCACTCCCTGCTCTTCGGCAAACTCCTCGGCATCTGTGCTATTACTGCCAGTTCCCAGCGAATTATCCTTCGATGTTTCATCATCTTTGATTAATGGCGTTATAATGGTTAATATGCTATCTGCCTGATCGGCTGTGGGCACTAAAGTCTCATTTTCCAGTATATTCATAACCAAATACAAAGCCAATGATTTTCGCGAAGTGTAGTCGAATTTCTCCAGCAGAGGACAAAAGTTATGCAGCTGAATAATGGTCAGGGCATTATTATAGAAATCTATACAAATGCGTAGGAGTCGTGAGAGTTCTTGGTTGACCGACAATAGATGAGAAATGCTGTAAGGATAAGAGAAGGTAGATACAATTAATAAGAGTAAAAGGAAGGGAAGTGAAAATGTCTTCTTTTATAATAGCAAACACCAAAATCTAGCCCCAACACTATTAACTAGACTGTGCATAAGAATAAAAAAAAAAAATACAAAAATAAAATCCCTCTTCCTTGCAAAATACTTGCCATACCAAAGTCAAAAGGAACAACAATTACGAATGTTTGTAAAAAGATTTTTTTGAAAGAAAAGGAAAATTTTTTGGTTTGAACAATAATTTCGTTTGAAAAACGTTTCCAGCTGTGCATTAAGAAGCACTTTATAGAAATGTTTTATTTTTGTGGTTTCTGTTAATTCACTGGCATAAATCAATTTTCGGCATTTCTGATCTACAACAATCAATTGGTATTTCTTGGATTTTGTTCTATTGTTTTAGTTTTGTTCTAGATTGCATCATACTTTTAAACGGGTATCCAAAATGTATTTTATTGCTTTTTGCGAAAAACAATCGGCTGATCTGCCTGGATCAATGTAAATCATTTTACATTTTTTGATTTGGTATTTTTTTTTGACTCAAAATTTGAATTTTAAACTTAAATCTTAATTTATGTATAAAATTTGGAATTAAGAATTATATGATTTTCATTTTAAAACTCGGGAAATAAAAAATAAACAGTCATTGTGAGGTAATAAAATCGTGTATAATTTTCAGTGTATAATTCAGGAGCATTAATTTTTAATGCTTGATCATGTAAAAATGATTTCTCATTTTATTTTCTTAATAAAATCTTTTGTTAGAAATCGGGAGACAATTTATACCTGAGGCTCTTCAAGACCAATTATATTACAGAAAATCCTCTCGTTACACTCAATTGAGCAGCGGGGCCACGTTGTCTAGCACCTTTGCCGATTAATACAAATGGGGAAAGAGCTTATCTCTTTTACTCCCAATATTTCATTTAGTCATTCTCTATAGCCATTAGCTTTGGATTATAATCTATGATTTCTCTTTGGTAAATTTATTTTCGATTTTACATGACGGGGAAACCCATGTGGGTCCACGGTGCAAAAATTTTCCTTCAATATAAGTTATCTATGGTCTTTAGTCATCTTGTTAGCTTAGAATGCATTTGGTAACGACGACCTTATGCTTAAGAGTTTTTTAAGTAATAACTTTTAATTAGATGTTCCGAGGCGGGATTGAACCCATAACCTCCTTTACAGTAGAGACACACGCTACCCACTGAGCCATTAAATGCATTATTTAAAATGTGGTTTTCCTCATCCAATGAAAGTAAGACGGGATTTACACGATGAAGCAAACTTCATGATGTTTTTGAAAAAGCTCTTGCTTGTAGGAAAGAGGCGTAGAGGGGCAAGCCACCCCACCACACCTCTTTCCCACAAACAAAAGCTTTTTGAGAAACTTCATGAAGTTTGCTTCATCGTGTAAATGCGGTCTTAGTTTTAAAAGATTTTTTGTACAACTTGAGGCTTTATTTTGGAAATGGGTAAAAAGTGTTTGTTCTCAAAGTATTGTGATTTCTTCTTCATCTATCAGGCAGCGTAACGGATACCGCGTTGAAAAATGTGTTCGTCCTTTGAGGCTTTAAAAGAATACACTCAATGTTTGGTTTCTTCGTAAGAAGAGAGATGCTGGTGAATATAGCGGGTGGGGTAAAAGATCCCCGTTCAGGGTTTCCAATTCCAAAAATATTAATTTTATGAGCCTTTCCTCAAACTTGGTTCGGGTTTCTCTTAATAAATCGCTTCGTTGGGTGGGAACAGTTAAAAAATTATCACTTTGAAAGCATCAAAATCAAAACTGTCAGATTAATTTCAACTAAGAATCATTCCTTAAGCTTTCGAGTGCATTTGATGACTCAAGCGGGGGTTTAAGTTTTCTTTAAATGAAAAACAACAAAAAAAGGCAAAACTTCCCGCATTTTTTTTTTTTGGTATCAAAAGAATAATGATATTGTTAGATTAAAAATAAGTATTTTGTTTGCACTTTAACAAATTGACATTTACCGATTTTTGGAAGGAGATTATAAAGCTTTATCATAAATAGAGTGACCAGATGGTCCAACACAATTTAATTCTAATTTTGCCATCTTTTGTAAATTCTTGAAAACTTACTTGCACACAAAATATATTATCTAAAAAATCCATAACGATTTTGTTCACTCTCTTATCCCTTTATATTAACAAGAAAAAGAAGTGTCTTAGAAGATTCAACAGAAACTCAATTAAGATTTATACAAGCATCTGGTTTAAGTTCACAACTAAGTCAACTTAGGCTTTGCCCTTGCCACTGAGTTTTCCAATTTCTTTGCTTTGGAACTTAACTCTTAAGGTTGCCACTGTTTTTGGGAAAGCTAGAAATTTAGTTCAGTTAAATAACTTACTTATTCATATTCATGCGCTGAAGTATTTGGGCTGTAGTGCCCAGCACTTTATCCACATAGTCCACACGATCCGGATAGACCTTTTGGGCCAGACTCAGTAAGGCCACCTGCAGCGAAATGGTGTCCTCCAATGGCATATCCATGCGTGTTTGAACAATATGCGCCACCTGAACACTGAACACCTCAAACAGTTCCACCTCGGCGGGTATTATGGCATCAATGGCATTGCCACTGGTCTATAAAATAAATTCAAATTCAATAAGTAAACCAACATCTTTAAAGAAGTGATTACCTTGCCACTGCGTTGATTATAAGCCGCCAATCGTTCGATTAACGATATTATAATATTCTTAACATTCACGCCCGTCTCCAGTTGGGCACAAGACTTAAGAAATGGATCCAAAGTTTGCAAATGAAACTCATCGGGAAAGACTTGTATAATGCACTCCATTAAATACTCTTGGGCTATGGCATCCCGACAGCTGACCACTTGTTCTAGGATACCAGGCAGCACCAGCCGTTGATAGGTCTCCAGTGTGGCCGATTCCAGTTGCGAGAGACGCACCAGATTTGTGCCTACCAAGATTTTCAGCTCTTCGCGTTCCTTCTCACGGCGTGTCTTTTCACTGGAGTGACCCTGATGTTGCATGCGTACCCACAGTTTATTCATTTCCGCAAAATTGGTAAGCACAAAATCAATGGCATCATAGACATTGCCCTCGTGCTCATTGTCCGCCACCAGGACATCGGGCAGGATATTGCGAGTGCATTGCAGCAAATAGTTGCGCAGAAATAAACCCCTTAAGGGATGCTGTACACCGCGACACATCTCCACCAGATCCTTGAGTATGCTGCGCTTCAGGGTGGAATCATTTTTGATATAAACAATGCCCACAGTGATGAGCAAATACAGACGAGGCACTATGGTATGCGAGTACTGCACCAGCTCATACAGATCCGTTTCCTTGTGACTCTTCTCACTAAGGTAGATTTCCAAATGACACAACTCATTGGTGACGGCCATGTCTGGAAGGGAATAAGAGTAAAGGTTAGATAGTGGATAGGACTTGTTTAATCAAGCACTCACACAACTCGTAGTAACTCTTTGGCGACAGCATTGAAGTGCGCAGTTCACCCAACATGGCGCTGGCACACTTCAAGGCATCCAGCATACGCTCTTTGTCCAAGAAATGATTCATCTGGAAGGCCTGTTTCCTGGCCGAACCCACTGTCTCGGCCAGCAGCTTCTCTTGGTCATCCAAACCATTCGGCATGGTCTGAAATGAGACATAGCAAATGGCATCATTTGAATTAGAATTCAATTTGTTTAGACTGGCCGACGAATACATGGATCAGCAAGTTGACAATGACATTTGGTAGAATGCAACACACACAGACGGGAGAAAAACAAAAACAACAACGAGATAAGCTTTCTCTATATGGGTATGGAATTTTTATTTAAGTAGAGCACAGCAGACCAGAGAATGAATGAAATTATTTTGATAACAACAACGGAATTTTTATTTATTTTTTTATCACAACAGAAAACTGAGAGAGAGTTTACACTGGGTTTAAAAATCTTGGAAATGTTTGAATGAATGGGAATTTTTACATTTTTATGGTATAACTTTATGATAGAAATTCTTGTAAGATGCCTAAAACGAAGTTTTATAAAAGCTATGTAAAGAAAAATGCACGAAAAAAAAAGAAGCCTAATCTTAACTACCTGCCAAGACAAGTAAAATAAAAAAATCTTCCGAGTTTTATCTATCTTTGGAATGAATATTTTGTCTCCAACAATTGAAAGTAGGCTCAATGAGTTTATTAAAGAGTACGCCAGCAAGAAAAAACTTTTAGCTTATAGAATAAATGTAGTTCGATTAACATTTACCCAGAAAATGGTAAATTTCACTGAATTTGAAAAGTCTCTTATCATATTTTCGTGCGAGTCCAATTTCAAGTATCAAGTATTTTATCATAATTCTCTAAGCGGCTTTTTGAGAATATAGGGTGATCAGGCAAGAGTAAGAAATCACTAAAAATCGAACGGTCTCTCTGTTTTGTCAGCTGTGTTTTGTTTAAAAAATAGAGTGAGGGAAACTCAGCAAAAGTTGTCAAATTTCGACTGGGTCGTTTTGATAAAGTCGATCTTGAAACTAGTGAAATGAAACGAGTTTCATAATTTTTGGAAAATTTATTACATGATTTAAAAAACGAGTTGGCAAGGCCCTGAGAGCACTTTAACAACAGCTGAGTAGAGACTCTGACAATGACCCCTGGGAATATTTTTTACACAATTCTTACTGCAATTGATTTAGATATTTTTCGAGAAAAAAAGTGTTGGAAAACAGTGTTAGACGGGAATGTGGAAAATAGTGTTGGAACACAGTGTTAGAAAACAGAATTGGAAATCAAAGTTTTAGAACAGTGTTGGAAAAATGATTGGAAAACAATGTTGAAAAATGTTGGAAAACAGTGTTGGAAAAATAACCAAATGCTTTGCTCAAGTGGTCAAAAATATTGACCAATACCAAGATTAATTGAAAATTAAGTAATCTAAATTTTTTCATTATATATCTAGGGCTTTTAAGTTGTTTTTTCCTACCGAGACCGGCGGTTTAATGTTATTTTCTCTATTCAAATCAAAATTAAAACCGTCATAAAATTTATTGTAGCCCTGAAATGATATCTTAGCTTAGGGCATGCCGACTGTATTGAGCTCAGTCCTAAGAATTGGACATCAAATAAATCAACATTAAAATCGATCCATAGTGATGCCGAGATAGGCAAAAGAGAGGCTGCTCTTGTGCTCTTAAAGCAGCTAGTCACAAAGAGAAGGAAAATAGGAGTGTATTGAACCTACTTGTAAGGCAGGGAGCACTGATTGGCTTTGTGGGTGGTGGTTGTGGTTTGGAAGATGTGTTGGACGCGTGGTAGCGACGACGTCTGTCTTAAAGCATCTAAATCTTTACATCTACGGCAGAAGTTTAAGTTTAACTATAATAGACCTTTTTTTTTTTATTCATCTGCAGTTTATTTTTATGGGAAATGCATCAAAAGTTGTGTGAGCCTTTCAGTTAATGGTGATTCTTTACCTAGATCGCTTTAAAGCGGATACAAATCGCTTGGGTTTTAAAGCTGGTTCGGTTCAGGGATGGTTAAGGTTTCGTTGTCAAATTTGTCTTAATTTTAAAAAATATATATACCAAACTTCTTCGAAATCTTGAGTGCTATTCTTTTAACCATCGTTTAGTTCTTTTAGTAGCTACCAAAGCGACTGGCATGTTTTTTATGACATATTAATAAGTTTTATCCTGATAAGAGTGTCAATTTATCTGTTTTCTTAACCAAGACAAGTGCAAGTCGTGCAATATCTTAAATTTTTGGGGATACCAAAGCGCATTCTATATTTTAAGCAGTGTTGTGTTGTATCCTTTGGATACGCACATCTTTAAGTTAATTTTTTGTATATTTTCGTTGGTGAATTTTCTTAATAGACGCTTTATGCAATACAATATGTTAATAAATTGATCCATTCACCGTTTTCTATAGCGAATTTCGGTATGGTTCACAATTTTGGATAGGACATTGGTTCGATTTTAAAGCACGAAATACCAGTATCAGTTTGGTATGATTTGGAGCCGGTTTGCATCTCTGAAGGAAAATGTAATCTCTAAAAGTCACATTTTAGAATGATTTATGGATCTGTTTTTAGACCCGAGTATAGCCTGTCACCCTTCTTTGCCAGTCCATGGATACCCGCTAAAGCTTTCTAGTGTTTCTAAGCGCTCCCTGATATGTAAGGGAATTGGGCTTGGAATCTACTGGTTCTTGGCTATGATAACCCACTCTTATGTAGTTTTTATAAACTGTGTCCCCCTTTCGTTAAATTATTTAATATTATTTGAATTGATATTGTGACTAATGCATTAAATTAGGAATATAAATAAAATATATCTATCTTTCGTAATGCAAATATATCATCTTCCAAACGCTTTTCATAAAATATTGCTGATCCGGCGACTCTTGACTCGAAGTTGTTGATCCATTTTTATGACATGTGATGATAAGTAATTAAAGAAATATAATATGCAGTTTCATGCCAAATGGAATAAGTGTAGCTGTCTCTGACGTGGGGTATTAAAAGCTAATAATAAAATCTAAATTAGACTCTATGTATGCACATATGCAGTTTTCCATAGTTCTTCATATTGAACATTTACTGTGGACAAGTCATCAATCGGACACTTTGAAAACAGACACTTTGTACATTGATATTCAGTTTAAGATTCAAGCCGGTCGCCCATCACCACTCCCCTGAGATGGAGCCTCCCGCATTTAGCCTGTAGCAGAATTTGTGCGGGAGTACAGTAAGTGAGAAAGAGAGAGAGAGAGAGAGAAAGAACACATATAAAAATGGAGAACTAAATTGGAAGTATTTACCCTAGGTTGACCACCGGGATTGGGTGCTTGTCCGCTGTATGAGGATGAGCTCCAGGGGTACATTAGTATGTGTGTGTGTGTGTGCGTGTGTTTTTGGTGGGGGCGTAAGGAGGGGGCGTTGACGTCGGCAGAGGCCCAGGCAATGTTACTTTGCTTTAAACACAACTTTTCACTTGCTCTGTGTGTCCCAGACACACTTCCCGGCTTCTGGCGGCTACAAGACGTAAGTCGGGCCACTTACCATTACAGTAAAGTCTTATATTTTAGAAATATTATTATATATGACCGATTTAGCATTAGTATGACCACTTGCTATACTTTTTCGATTAGTATGACCTAAGGCGACTGTTTTGTTATCGATTAGTAAGATTAGGTATCGACTAATGTTTATTGGGGTGACCATCAGTTGGAATTATCGAATTGCATTTGGCGCGTGAGGCGGGCCTTTTGAATTTTCTACATGTTAACTACATGATAACTACACAGAAATTTAAAAAATGAAACAAATGTCGTTTGGGTTTAATTTTTCTTACAAAAATTAATGAAATCGCCAATGAACTGTTTGATTCTATATATCCTTGTCAAATCCAATAGCCTCAAGGGAAAATCTTGAATATTTAAATCAACGGGATTATTCCAGCTATCTTTCTGTTGTTAAATTTTAAATGAACAAACCTTTAGTTTTTTGCTTAAAAATGAATTCCACACACATTAAATTAAAGATGAAAGTTTACACATTTATTTATACACATTTATTACACATATAATTCTCTGGTATGAGTAAAATGGAATATATAATCAAAATTAACTCTTATTCTTTTTTATCCCCCATTTTTCAAGCTTTTACAATTATGGCTGACTTTTTGAATTTTTATACAATTCTCCACCCATTTTTATTTAAATTTTTTTATATTTTTTTTTTTGACATTCTACGGCTCGAATTTGTTTTGATTTATATTTGGGTTACATATTCAAATTGTTGGACAAAAATTGAATGTAAATCTAAATATATATATATTTATATATATTAATAAGTATGCATGTGTTTAGCTCCATTTTCCTAGAGTTTTTTTTTCCATAATTTGTAAATTCCATTGTGCTGCAATAGTTGTTTTGTTGTTGTTTAATTTTTTTTTGATATACATGCATTATATATATAATATTAAATATTCAATGAGACATTTATAGTTTTTTATTAAAAAAATTTGCAAAAATTTTGTATGTGTTGGAATGTGTTGCTGTTCAAATCAAACATCTAAATCTTGTTTCAAAATGGTCCCGACTAATGTAAGAGAAACCTATGAGTGGGTGCACACATGGGGGTTTCCGGCAACAAAAATAGTTTGTGGCAAAAATGGTTCCTACAAAATCTAAGTAAGCCAAAAAATTGTTTGTATAATTGTGATTAATTAGTTTTTTTTCTCTAATTTTTTGTTTTTTTTTTTTAAAAGAACAATCAAATATTTAGATATTTTTGAAAATGCAATTAAATTACCTTTTACATTATTTTTAATAACAATAAATTCTATGCGTCAAATTTTCCAAAAAATCAGTACAATTTGTAATTTTTAAATATATAAATATTTTTTTTTTTAAAATTACAAAATTATTGCTTTTTTGATTTGGTTTCCTTTTTAAAAATAAATAAAAAAAAAATATTCCCCCCTCCCCTTCAAAATGAAAACCCCAACAAAATATAATTAATTAATTATATATTTTTATATTTGGTAAATAAACTAAACTTATAGAGCTTAAAAATAAATGTTTTTAAATTATACAAATATATACAAATTGGGAATTGTTGTGGGAGAGTCTATTTTGTAACTTAGGAAACCAAACACAACTAAAACGTCCTCCATTTTAAAGTACATGCAAATTCTCGCAACTTTTGGATTTGGAATCACGCGTCCAGACGCGTCCCAATAAACCCTTGACCTTGAGGCTGGTGGAGGTGCGCGAACCGCGATATTTACGTGGACTGCAAGTGAAAAAAAGGGAAATTAATAATTTCTAGTTCGTTTAATATCTTTTCATGATAAAACCCACCTGCTTTGTGCACTGCCTGGCGGTGTGCCTGCTGTCTCGCTCAAAGGTCCTCCCAATGGACCCAAAGGTGTATTGGCATTCAAACAACCAGCACTGAGTGGAGAACAGGCGCGTCTTTTGGATTTGCGTATGGAACGCTTGCGGAACAGATCCCTATAAATAAAGAAATAAATAGGGAAATTATATAGAGTAGCTGGTAATGATAACTTATTGATAACTAGCATATGCCCCGGTATAGCCCCTGAAAAAGATATCGAAATTTGATTGATTCTTGAATATTTTTTAAAGTACTTTTCCGGTAGAGCTTCCAAATTGAATTTCACAGGCTCAAATACAACGGTTTACTCCAAAATCCCGTCCCGCTGAGAACAACCAACCAATCCATATATATATATAGGGGTCTATATAAATTTTGAGTTGATTTTCAAAAATTAGAAAATTAGTTTTCCATCTATTCTGCCCATAGAGCTTACTAACCAAATTTCATTTAGATCGGCTTAAAAATTACGTTTGGCCACTCCCATTTTCCGCCCTTTGGTGTTAATTTCCAGAAGTAAATAAATTAGTTTTCCATCTATTCGGACCAAAAAACATGTTCCCCCACCCCTCCCCCATTTTCCGACCATTGGAGTGAAATTTCCCAAATACAAAAATAGTTTTCCAATTTTTTTGGTCCATAAAGCTTACTCATCGAATTTTATACAGATCGGTATATAAATAATGTCGCCCCCCTTCGCCCAATTTTATTAAATTCAATTATATGAAAAATTTATTTTTGAATTGAGAATTGTTCGGCCATTTTCCTAGCCTGGGGACAGATTTTCCAACATTAAAATATCACTTGTCGAATTATTTTGCAGACAATGCTCACAAATCAAGTTAAAACTCAATCATATGGAAAATAGATTTTCAATGAGAATTTTCCGTGCATTTTCCTAAACTGGGGACGAATTTTCCAACAAAAAAAATAACTTGTCAAATTATTTTGCATATAATGCTCGCAAACCGAGTTTGAAGTCAATCGGAAAATTATCCGTGCATTTTCCTAACCTGGGAACGGATTTTCCAACTTTCAAAAACACTTGTCCCAATTATTTTGCATACAATGCTCACAAATCGAATTAAAACTCAATCATATGAAAAAAATTGATTTTCAATTGAAAATTTTCCGTACATTTTACCTAAGCTGGGGACGGATTTTTCAACATTCAACAAAAAACCAATTGTCGAATTTTTTCTGCATACAATGCTCAAAAATCGAGCTTAAACTCAATCATATGAAAATTCAATTTTCAATTAAGAATTTTTCCGTGCATTTTCCTAACCTGGGAACGGATTTTCCAACATTAAAAAATCACATGTCTAATTATATTGAATAATGTGTTCACAAACCGAGTTTAAAGTCAGTCTAATAAAAATAGTTTTTTCCATATTACATTTTAGGGACATTTTTCCAACCTATCGTGCAGATTTTTCCACATAGGAAAATCACATGTCTTATTACACCCTTACAAACCCTGTTTGAAGTCAATCGGATCAATATTAGTTTTTTCCATATAGAATTTTCCGGGCATTTTCCATGTGAGCAAACAAGTTTCCCATTATCTCGCTTGCTTTACTTTCAAACCGAGTTTAGTTGATAAAACAGAATGTTCCCTATAAAACATTTTTCGCAATTTTTTCCATTCCTTGGGGATGAAATTTTTTAACTCAAATGAAAACTTTTGTGAAAGTTTAAGCTTACTATTTCTTACCATTTAGGCTCTGCGTTGATTGAGAATCAGTGAATCAGTCAATCAGGACCATGGTATAATAATATAAGGTAGATTCATCATAAATTCACCATGCGAGAGCACAATGCTTTCTATCTTTCAGACTGACTACTTTTTCACTTCTCCATTGGTATCCCAAAAAGAGGCAGCATGCTTTACTGACCTCACCTTATATAATTACACCATGATCAGAACAACCTCTTTTATATATTATATATTGAGATCTATTGAGAAAGGACATAAGATAGCGCTTCCAAAGACATTCTAAACTAACAAGATGCCCAACGGTCACACAACTAAATGTCTTTTCCTAAGAACTTGACTTCTCTGTTATTTGAGAATAAATTCTTGATTTTTATAAGGCTTGGAAAAATTGGGTTTCGAATTAGTTTAAAATTGGATTGAGCGGTCGTTCCATGAAATCTGCTGATTTGGCTTTTAGAGTATTAAATTTATTCGATTTGGAGACCAAATTTGGTACAAAAACCGGTTTAAAATCACAAAAATTTTGTGAAAGTGGAATTCAGAACATGGCTGATATTTTTAGACTTCTAGGTAGCGTTATATAAACTTTCAAATAACTAAGTAAATTTTAAGCTTATGTGACGTTTATGCTATTAAAAAAATCATGATTTTTGCCCCTAAAAGATGCAATTTTTTTTTAAATAATTATTCATTTCAACGAGATAATTTATAGTCAGTTAAGGCAGCATCTAAGCATTTACTTAGATTTTCGAACCAGTCAAAGGTATACAAAAATAATAAGTGTTAAGGCTACTAAAAAAGTAAATATTTACCTTAATAAACATAGCATACTTTGAAGCGCAAAAATCATGATTTATTTATTTGCTCATAAACGTGGTTATAGCAACTATCTCAGTATATGATGAGAAATCCAAACAATAAGCGTCTATTTGGGATTTACTTGAAAACAAGTTTAGAAATTTACCTTGATTTTTCGGGATTCTCCAGCTTGAGGCGTATCTGTGACAGTAAACCCACCAGCAACTCATCCACATTATGATTAATGCCCACCGAAGTTTCAATGAATTTGCAATCATATGCCGTTGCCATGGCCTTGCCCTCTGCAATGAAAAATAATACGAAAAAAAATCAGAAATGAAATATTAAACATAAAAATGCAGGGAAATTATTGGCCTAAGAAATCTCCGTTTGTGGGCTTAGTTAGTTGGCCCTATTCTGCCATTACTTAATAAAATCAAATGGCTTCGCTTAGTTAAACTCTGAGGTGGCTCATAAAATGAGTGGGTCGGATATTGTGGACATGTCTGGTGCACACAAATCGTAAAAATGCTGAAGCTGCTGCAGGCATCAAATGTGTGTGTGTGTGTGTGTAACGTGTGACCCTCCTGGATTTTATGACACGCGCTTACAATTTTTTATTAACGATGTGCCGAAACTTGTGCTTGTGATTTTATTAGATTTTGATGGCGTGTTTTTGCCTCACTCCATTATATGGCAACAGCTTTTTATTAAAAAAAAAATTATTGTATACGCAGGAAGGAAAACTCTTTAAAAGGGGCAACTCTTCATTTCAATTAAACATAATTTAAATATGCACAAAAAAAAAATGGCTCAGAAGGGTGAAATTGAAAGTGAGGGGGTATATAAAATATTTATCACAATGCTGATTGGATTTTAAAACGTTTTTTTTTTGGGGTTTTCAAATTTTAAAGGTACTTGAAAGAAATTGAAACTGAACATTTTATTTAAATATAAAGTAAATTCTTGTTCAGAGACCCCATTTGACCCTTGTTCTTCCTTGTTCAATTGCTCATTGTTCCTCTTATTGCCTTCTTTTGTACCTTTTTTAAATTTTTTTCTTAGGGTCGTTTTCTCATGTTCCCGTTTAACAAAACTAGGTGCTTTTTGCAAAAGTTTATGTTGCCTACTTTTAGGCATACTTAAAAATATCTTTGCTTTTGCCTAGAATGACCAGCATATGATTTTTAATGCGTCCTAGGGCAACACACATTTTCTCAAAATTTGCCTAGAGTTGAAAACCATGAAGATGAGAAAACGGCCCTTAGTTTCCCATTTAGTAAATTTTTGTTTGACCATTTTTAAAAATTTTTAAATAATTGTTCATACTTTTTATACCCTTGCAGAGGGTATATTAAAATTGTCAAGCATCTCCGACCCCATAAAGTATATATATTCTTGATCAGCATGACGAGCTGAGTTATAATTCCGTCTGTCCGTCTGTTTCTATGCTAAGTTCTCCCTCAGTTTTAAAGCTATCTTGACCAAACTTTGCAAAAAATCTTTAAATACACATAGGCTGCACATTTGTCGGAATCGGCCGGATCGGATGACTATATCATATAGCTGCCATAGGAATAATCGGTCCAAAACTAGTTCTAGTGAGAAAACTTTTTTGTTTTCTATCGTAGCGCCACCAATCGTGGTATATATAAGTTTTATATGCTTCCACACAATTCTGGAAAAATTTATCAAAATCGGATGACTATAGCATATAGCTGCCATATAAACGGTCGGTCAAAAACGAGTTCTAGTGGGAAAAACTTTTTGTTTTCATTGCAGCGTCACCAATCGTGGTATATATTAGTTTTATATGCTTTAATCACATAATTTTGAAAAAATTTATCAAAATCGGATGACTATACTATAGCTGCCATATAAACGGTCGGTCAAAAACTAGTTCTAGTGAGAAAAACTTTTTTGTTTTCCATCGCAGCGTCACCAATCGTGGTATATATTAGTTTTATATGCTTTCACACAATTCTGGAAAAATTTATCAAAATCGGATGACTATAGCATATAGCTGCCATAGGAACGATCGGTACAAAAAACTAGTTCTAGTGAGAAAAACTTTTTTGTTTTCCATCGCAGCGTCACCAATCGTGGTATATATTAGTTTTATATGCTTTCACACAATTCTGGAAAAATTTATCAAAATCGGATGACTATAGCATATAGCTGCCATATAAACGGTCGGTCAAAAAACTAGTTCTAGTGAGAAAAACTTTTTTGTTTTCGATTGCAGCGTCACCAATCGTGGTATATATTAGTTTTATATGCTTTCACATAATTTTGAAAAAATTTTATCAAAATCGGATGACTATAGCATATAGCTGCCATATAGAACGATCGGTCAAAAAACTAGTTCTAGTGAGAAAATTTGGTTTTCAGCGTCCCAATCGTTATATAGTTTTTATGCTCACAAATTTGAAAAAATTTATCAAAATCGGATGACTATAGCATATAGCTGCCATATAAACGGTCGGTCAAAAACTAGTTCTAGTGAGAAAAACTTTTTTGTTTTCGATTGCAGCGTCACCAATCGTGGTATATATTAGTTTTATATGCTTTCACATAATTTTGAAAAAATTTATCAAAATCGGATGACTATAGCATATAGCTGCCATAGGACCGATCGGTCGGAAAATGTGTTTTACTAAGAAAAGTTTTTTTTATGGTATCAAATTTTTATTATCAATGATTTAAAAATTTTAAATATCTGATATCTATATCCTATATATATTTTATCGGTTAAATCAGTTGGAGTAAAGTTTTTCAAGTGTATTAAAACTTCGGCACAGTCGAAGTTAGCTTTGCCTTCTCATTTCACTTGTTTCTAACATCTTGTTCAAAGTTCCATAGATTTTTAGGGCCGTTTTCTCATCTTCATGTTTTTTAGAACTAAGTGATTTTTATGTTGCCTACTTTTAGGCCTACTTTTTATCTTGTTCAAAGTTCCACACATTCTAAGGGCCGTTTTCTCATCTTCATGTTTTTTTTAGAACTAAGTGATTTTTATGTTGCCTACTTTTAGGACTACTTTTATCTTGTTCAAAGTTCCATACATTCTTAGGGCCGTTTTCTCATCTTCATGTTTTTGTTAGATTTTTTATGTTGCCTACTTTTAGGCTGCGTTTTTAAAATATCTATGCTTGTTTCTTTGCTGCTTTATTCTAATTGAAACTTTCTTTTATACAAGGTTTCCCTATTTCCTGCTCTCCTTTTGCTCCCCTCCCCCCCCCACACTTCTCTAAATATGTCTTTGATCCTGTTTTGATTTCCTTAGTTTTTTTTTGTTATTTGCCTACTTTTGGTTGCTCAATAGGAAATTTCAATTTGAAACAACCTGCCATAAATAAAATCTGCTTAAAAAATGCTAACGAATTGTGATTATTAAAATTTATGTTTACCCAAAGCAAAGAATGAAAAAAAAGAAAACATTTAGCCTCATCCTGTGGACATTTTATTGTACGAAATTCTATAAATATTTTATGAAATTAGATGGCCCAACAATACAGCAACAATAGGCCAGAAACACATGCCAACGGCATGAAAATGTAATCAATTTGTGTGTGCCAAAACAATTTCCTCGCTCAATGAAATCCCCACCCACCACCACATTGAGCCTACCTACAGTTAAGCGCCCATTAAAACATGAGCAAAAAAAAAACAACAACACAAATATTAAAAGCCGCTTGAAAATCAAAACCTTCATTTACAATGGCTTTTTGTTCTGTTCTGTTCTGTTCTGGTCGAACAGCTTTCGATGGCTATTTCTGAAAAGCCAATCGAGTGACACAATTTTCTAAATGATGTCATTTACCTTCAGATGTAACCAAACGACTCCGGGCTAGGTCCGCTTTATTTGATACCAATATAACCGCCTTCTGTGCTATATTCTGATTGGTCCAAAGCACTTGAAGCACCTGCTCGGCCACATTGAAGCTGCTTCGGTCCGCGGCTGAATAAATGACGCAGTAACCATGTGGATCATAGTTGGTCAAGCATTCGTCCGGCTGTGGAAAAAGGGAAAAGGATGACATAAAATGACATTGAGGTTGAGTGAGGTTGAGAGCTTTTTAGTTTGATGGTCGTTGTTGTTGTGTGTGCATGTTAATGGCATTATGAAATGCCAACAAATATTTACAATGGGTGAAGTGGGTGACCTTTAAGTTGTGTATCGTACTTACCGTCATTTCGGTATAACCATGATCTATAAATATTAATTCAGACTCCTCGCCACTGAGTAATACTGAGACGGCCTTCTCACCAGATTCATCATCTAAATAGGGAACAGTTTTTTTGTGGGATATTAATTAAATGTGTTGAAGGTTGGGCCATTAGGCCAAATATTATATGACAAATATATGTTGACAACAACAAATTTGGAAGTGCAATAAAATTTGAGTAAATTTGTTGTTAACTATATACAAAAGTGTGAATATTAGCATGCATGTCTTGGGGGGTCACATTGGGAATTTCAATGCATTTTAATTAATTTCTCAACCCAAAAAGTATGCTAATTTATGCAGCAATTCAATTGCCCCCAAAGGTATGCAGTGATATGCAATATGGCGGCGAGTGCAAGTGCTGCGTGTGTTAAGTGTGTGTTTGTGTTTTTAGTATGCGTATTGTGAGTGCTTGACTCATATCACTTATGTGAGATATTTAATTTAAAAGCTAGAGGCAATATAGTATATACTTTATACCATATAAAGAAATATGATATTTATTTCTATCCACTTCAATAGTTATTTAATCAAGTGTGAGCTGGATATTTAAAATAAAAAATTCACTATGTTTGTATGTTTGAATTTTTCTAGTAATATTTGATTTAAAAAAGGGTGACGAACGCATTTGTTTTGTGACAAGTGTTATTAACTGTGCATTGAAGTTCTAACATGGACCGTAGTTAAGACTAAAATATTTTGAAATCATTTTAAATAGTGATTTCTCATCTGCATGTTTTTCAAAATTTATGTTGCCTACTTTTTGGCATCTTAAAAATATCTACTATTGTGTCTACAAGGACTCCCATATGATTCTTAAAGCGGCCTAAAAGTAGGCAACATATATTTTCAAATATCCACCTAGTTTTGAAAAACATGAAGATGAGAAACTGAAAGGAAATGTGGAATAAATGCCATTTATTTTTTATAAAGGAATTTAGATATTTTAAATAGAATTTTATCTCAGTATAAATCGTTTTAATAAAATAACAAACGTAATATTAAATTTAAGTTTCGAAAAGAAAATTTTTGTTTATTTATTTAAAAAAATGATAATCTCAGATTGAAATTGACATTTTGTGTTATTTTAATGTTTAATTTCTTTTAGGCTAAGGAATTCGTGATTTTTTTCTGATAACAATAAACTCTAATTTGTATTAGTAATCTGCATAATTATGAAAATTCGAACCTTTATTATAATATAAATACAATGATCCGTAGTTTTGCCTTACATTGCTTGGAAATTTAACACAAACGGTTCAAGCAACAGGTTTCCAGTGCATTCTTTTGATTACCTTTAATTCAAACTGGCCGTTTTTCCAACATCGGAAAAATCACTACATAATTATTTTGAATTTGAAGTTGAATTTATATGCAATATCGCAAATATTCCACTATCCTTAAAAACCGAGTTTAAAATCAATCGGATGTAAAACAGTTTTTTCATATAGAATTTTCCGGATATTTCCCGACCTTTCGGGCGGTTTTTCCAACATCGGAAAATCACATGTCTAATTTTTTTGAAAACTATCTTTATAAACCGAGTTTAAAGTCAATCGGATGAAAAATAGTTTATTTAATATAGCATTTTCCTGGCATTTCCCGACATTTCGGGCGGTTTTTCCAACATCGGAAAATCAGAAGTCTATTTTTTTTGCACTCTATCTTTATAAACCGAGTTTAAAGTCAATCGGATGAAAATAGTTTATTTAATATAGAATTTTCCAGGCATTTTCCGACCTTTCGGGCGGTTTTTCCAACATCGGAAAATCGCATGTCTAATTATTTTGCACACTATCCTTACAAACCGAGTTTAAAGTCAATCGGAAGAAAAATATTATTTCTATATAGAATTTTTCAGACATTTTACAACATCGGAAAATCTCATTTCTAATTATTTTGCATACTATTCTTAAAAATTTGAGGTTTGAGGTGAATCGGATGAAAAAAAGTATTTACCATAGTGAAATTTCCGTACATTTTCCGAACTTTCGGGACAATTTTCCAACATCGGAAAATCTCTTGTTCAATTATTTTGCATAACCGAGTTTGAAGTCAATCGGATGAAAAATAGATATTTCAATGAAGAATTTTCCAGGCATTTTCTTTGTGGGTGGCATAGAAACGATCTTTGTAAAAAAATTATATTTATTCTCAATGCTAGCGCCTTTAAGCTTTTCATTAAATTAATATTGACAATTTTCCCTGGAAATGTTCTTCTTCATATTGGTTCATTAATCAATTTCTATACATAATACCTTCACTTCTGGTAAAACGAAATATATGCCTGGTCTAAAGGGTTACAGCTTAAATAAATAAATGCCCAGCATATATTTGCTTGCTTTATTACCATTAATTAAAATTGTAATTCATAATATTTTATAAAATCCATTCACTACTGCAGTTTCATTTACTGTAGCATACTTTTCAGGGTCGCATTAAACATAAATAACTTTGTATTGAGTTTGCTGCTGCTTTAAGGCTTTATGTTAAATATTAATAATATTTGTGTTTGTTTTTGATATAATTATTTCTATATGCGCTTATTCTTGCTCATAAATCAAATGAAACAAAAGCCGCAATCATTTGACAATCAATTGTGTGTGTGTGTGTGTGAAGGGAGGCAACTAAATACTTGGAGGCTTTTGTTCTTATGCCAAGTGGCCTAATTTTGTGGGCGTGACTGAGGGGCGTGTGTGTGTGTTTGTGTGTTTATTGTTATTAAGGATTTAGGTAAGATAAAAAGTAAGTAAGTTAATTGAATTTGAAAACAATACGCAAATGCAAGTTCAATACTAATTATAATCAATTTTTATTTGGTGAAGTTTTTTTTTATTGAATTCTTGAAAAGCGTAGGAAGTATTGGAATAAATATTTATGATAGTAGTAAGTAGTAGTATAATCTTTTAAAATTAGTCTTTATTTTTTCTTTTACCGTCGGCGGCTTTTTCAATATGTATGCGTATGTCAAAGTTGCCTAGATCTGATTTTTTTTTTGTATTTGTGTTTGTTTTGTTATGAATTTTGTTATGCAGTTTGTAAATGGTTTGTAATGGTCGAAAGACAAGAGAGAGAACAGATAAATATCATTTCATACATACAGATAGATTTATGAGGGTTAAAAGGGATTTCAGCTGGGGGAATTTGTGGGTGCTAATTTCTATCAAAATTTCCTGCCAAGTGAAATCAAAATGTTTATGTTCCCCTTCAAAACATTCAAATTTTCCATTTGCAATAATTTTTTTTTGTTGCCACAAATGTTAAACTCATAAAATGCACAAACGACACACAGCGTAAAAACGCAAAAGATAAACAAACAAATCAACTAACTAGCAGTAAATGCCAAGGCAACAAACACAAAAAAAAACAAAAAAAAAAAAAACAAAACCTATAGACAAAAACAAAAACAAAAAAAGGTCAAAGAAACACACACTTAAGGGTCAGAGATCAGACACACACACACACACACACAGACAGATACAGACAAATCACTAGACACTGGTGTGGGGGGCTAGTATTTGGGGTTAAGTGAGGCGGGCTTATGCAGTGCTTTAGTGGGCGGGAGATTGGCAGATGCAGGATTAACAGTTAGTCCACAGATTGACCATAAATATAACTCACCAATGCTTGTGTCATAGGCATGCAAATACTCCGAAGTCATAAATTGTGAGACCAATGAACTTTTACCCACAGCGGGACCACCCAGCATAAGGACTCTGAAATGAATTAGATGGAGAAGAAGTTGTTTTAATTTAACTCTACCATGAAATATAATACTTAGTCAAAATTATTCTTTAATAAATAAACAATAATGAATTTTACTGGAATTTAAACAAAAACTGTTAAGTAAAAAATTTGTTATATGAAGATAACCCAGTCGTCATAGCTAAAAAAATTTTAAAAATTGCTTTCTTAGTTTGAGTAGGATTATGAGAATTTCTTTTACACAAATCTGTTCTCTAAATTCCTTTATTAAGGCATGGATTGTGTTATTTTCGAGACAAACGATTTTCTGCATGTTCTTTTGTTATCTCACATAGAAACTTGACAAAAATACTGAATCCTTTACATAATGAAAGTAATTTGAACATTTCTTAATATTAATATTAAATAGATTAAATCTTATAAATAGTCGAAAAATTAAAATTCTCTTTTCCCTGTTTTAACAAAAATTAAGAATTGAAGACAAACATGTTTAATTGTCCAGTTAAGTGAGTAACTCATTTTTGTTCACTTGCTCATGAAAAGTCCAACACTAAAGACAAATAGAATTAGCTAAACATAGAGCTGTAATTCTTTAGGACAGTAAGCTTATTGAAGAAGTTAAGTGAAGGATGATTGACAATGACAATTATGTAAAAATAAACTCAAACACTTTATCCGGTCCTCTATTTAAGTCAAAGCAAAAAGTTGGTACTGTTATCCAATTGGTATTTACAGGATGAAAGTTGGTCCGTTCCGACTGCCAAAGTTTTTCAATTCCGGTTCAGAATCTGGTACGTACCGAAATTTATGTTTTGGTAACAGGTTTTGTTTCGGTTCTTATTTATTTCGGTATTTGGTTACGTATTGATACTTTGGTTTTTATTTCGATATATAAATATGTACCGTTATGTTGGTGTAAAATTAAAAAATCCTTTAAAAACAAAAACTAAAGTAAACTTTTTAAGTAGAGATGAGCGTGGAAGCACCGGGTATTGACATCGATTTGAAATGCTTTTTCAAGCAGCACGGAAAATATTTTAAAATATTCAAGACGTCACAAAATAATTTTTATAATTTCCTGCTTTTAGGGCGCTTTTGAAATATCTTTGCTTGTGTCTACGACGACCCACATATGATATAGGCTTCACATATTTTCTCCACAAACACCTGAATTTACAAAAAGGATAATAAGAAAATGGCCCTAAGTTTTGTTAATGTTATACACTGTAAAAAACCTTAACTAAAGCAATCAAATTTATAAAATAAATTTGATGTTTTGGGTTTTGTTTTGATATTTTCGATTTCAACAATATCGGTTCTCAAAAAAATTCCAATAATCGTTTCCGGTTCTTAGTGTTAATCTGTTTATCAGGTTATTTGCTCCTGCGGCCTTAAAATAAGTTAATTTTTGTACACAGAATGTTCTAAGCTCTGATATCACAATCAAAGAGTGTCTAATAAAAACGTCTTAAGCTGAATTACTTACTTTCTAATCAATTATTATTTGAAATGATCGTATCATGATAGTCAATTTAAGGTATCATGATGGAGAAGCACTAGGGCAAACCTTTGATGTATGGAAAATATATAAGGTTTTACTTTCACTCCCTATACCTATGCGTTAGGGGGGGACGACACAATTCCGCCAGGAAGAAGGACTTAACGAATAGCGTTATCGCTAAAAAAACGAAAAATTCTAGGAAAAAACCTATATTTCCGCGCGAAATAATGTCTTTTTTAAGCGTCGTTTCTTGGAATAATGTCGCGACAAGCAGATGGCAGCAAAAACAAAATCATCGCAGTAAACAAAAAATTTAATTGGGTTTTAATTATGTCTTTTAAAACGACTTACTTCCGACGGAAAAATCGACGTTATTATTTCGCACGGAATTATGTCGATTCAAAACGATTTGGTAATTAATTTTTATTTCTTTTATTTGAACAATTTTGATTATGAACTAGCTTTTAAAAAGATAAAGAGATTTCGTTATCGAAATTTCAATTGGGCCTACGTGTCGTATACGTAATTTTTTGTGCAAACCATTTTAAAAATAAAAAATAAATAATATTTTAAATAAAAATAATTTTTTTCTCAATGAATCTTTGAAAAAAGTTAATGCTACATTTTTTTTTATTAATATTAATATCAGATATCTATATAATTGATTATGTTGATGAACATTTCAGTTCAAAGAAATTTTGTAAATAATTTTTTACCTGCTAATAAAGCGTTTTAGTCATTGCATAATTTTGGTTAATGGTTAATGTTGTTCTAATACAAAAATCCAAGTAGTCCGAGAACATAGGATGTAATTTCTTGTTTTCAAAGGAAATTGGGTTGGGTACTAAAGCCTATTCTGTACTAAAAGTTAGGCCTGAAACAGCGATAGGCTCGCCAATGCTTCCATTGCTCCGAGAGTTATTTTTCGGCAGCTGGCGCCACTCTGTCGCACAAGCAATTGCTTCGACTCAGAAGAAAAGGCATGGCGCAAAAGCAGACGGCAAAAAAAAACTAAATACACGCATGTATGTGGATTGCTGCTCGACTCGAGCCTCGCTAATAAGGGTGGTTTAGTGCCCACCGCTGGTATAAAATATAGAAATATTGTCTGAGGTGTACTTAATTTTTTCTAAAACTAACTAAAATCAAGTCTTATAAGGGAACACTTACCTATAAGGACCATTGCCAGGATTCGATGTGCTACTCTCCCGACTCGAGGCCAAAGAAGTTCTGGCCGAAGTTGAGATAGGAGCAGGCAATTGTTGTTGTTGCTGTTGTTGCTGCTGCTGCTGTTGCTGTTGCTGCTGCTGCTGTTGCTGTTGTGCGGTTAAATGCTCTGTACTGGAATTAGAACTGGCCACACTATTGTTAGAGCGACTGCGTCGACTCTTTAAAGAATCACCACGATTAACCACACCCTTGCCCGTAATGGAAAAATGACGCAATCTATAATATTCCTCCTCAACACCTGTATTTGGCATAGAAGCCACGCTATAAGAATACAAAATGGTTAAAGGAGATTAATCATAGTTCTCCCTTAGTCACTCCACATTCTTAATTTAACATACCGAGATCTTTGTTGGGGCAAACACAATTGATTGGGCCGGCCGGAGGCACGACTTCCGGGCATTTTTACCGACTGCGAGCGGCTGTGATGGGGCGAACCATAGCTGTAGATTAAAGAGAAGGACATTAAGTCACGTGTGAACCTTGAGCAAAAGTGGCAAAGTAGCTGGCAACTGTTTAGCCTCAATTACATGGTCAACAGAGTGCTAAATTGTTGCCAACGTGACAAACAAACGATAGCCAGACACGCAAACGGTAGAACCTTGAACTGGCTTCGCATTGAACTGCATAGAAGGATTTTCTCCGAACTTATTAAATTGCAAAAATCTAGCCATATAAATGTCAGTCAAACGGCACGTGGCCAACAGGTCGTATGAGCAATATTCACATCTTGGGGGGGGGGTCAAACTGTGGATATTCAAATTGTCCATAAAAGGAACCGGCTATGAAGGAGCAATTTAATTTTGATTTGAGTTTTCTTTTTACGAGCAGAGCATCTTCAATCGGAAATTAAATCTCAGGCTTGGGTCATAAAAAAAATATGTCATTGAGACTCGGGACTCTTGGCTTTCATTCTCAGCACTTACCGCATTTCAAAATCTCTTAGCTCCTCAATGGTGAGCGTATTGGTTACATCCAACAGTTGCCTCATATTCTCATCCCTTTTATGTTGTTGCTGTTGCTGCTGCTGATGCTGCTGCTGCTGCTGCTGCTGCTGCTGATGGTGATGATGATTCTGCTGCGAATGATGATGCAAATGGGCAGCTGTATGGGGCGGATGGGCCAACTGTTGTGAATTACGTTTGCGGGCATTCAATTCTTTGCCTTGTTCGACACTAATAAAGTCTCCCTCGTTTTTGATAAGCAACGTTTCCACGGTGTTGTCCAGGCTTAGTGAGGGCTAAAGCAAAAAAGAGAGAGAGAGAGAATGAGAATATAAGAATACTTGCCAAAGTGTTTACGCCCAGCTGGACTGGATTTAAGCAATTTGATTTGGCTTAAGCCGTTTTTTTTTTTTTAACAAAAATTCTACAGACTTGGCTTTGGCAAAATCAGTTGAAAGTTAAAGCGTATTTTGACCCAAGCAACCCCTTAATGAGGTCTAATGAGGCTTTTAATGAGCTCCTGTTAGACGTTAATTTGCTTAGCTTGTGCTTTGAATGTAATCACAGGATATGCCAAGGTTCATTTGGGTAAAAGGTTGTAGTTTTTTCTTGGAATTCACTTGAAACCATTTTGGTTTGTTATCAATTTTCTGCTTTGGCATAATTTTTTTTTCTGTTTCTGCGAAACTGTGTAAGTGCTGCCCATTACGTTTGCAGACAGTGTTGATTTGCTTATAACTTAACTATCGTTCATCAGTGAATGGTGGATCGATAAGTAATGATGATTAAAATATATGTCTAGTAGGTTTGCATAATCTATCTTCAAAATTGTGGGAGATATGAGATATTTTTCAAATTGCCGGAGTGACAACTCTACTGTCGTACATCTGATCGGGAAATTATGTATTGAAGATCGATAAGTCATGATAAGTAAAATATATGTCTAAAAGGTTCGAACAATCTATCTTCAAAATTGTGAGAGATTTGAGGGTTTCTTCAAGTTGCCGGGGTGGCAACTCTACTGTCGTACATCTGAACGGGAAATGATGTATGGAAAAACGATAAGTAATGTTGATTTAAATATATGTCTAGAAGGTTCGAACAATATATTTTCAAAATTGTGAGAGATATGAGGTCTTTTTTAAATTGCCGGAGCGACAACTCTATTGTCGTACATCTGATCGGGAAATAATGTATGGGGGCTCGACATCTAATGATAAGAAAAATATATGTATAAAACGTTCTCAAAATCTATCTTCAAAATTGTGAGAGGTAGGAGGTCTTTTTCAAAGTGCGGGGGCGACAACTCTACTGTCGTTCAATTGATCGGGAAACGATATATGGGTGCTCGATAAGTAATGATGAGTAGAATATATGTCTTAATCGTTCGAACAATCTATCTTCAAAATTGTAGGAGATTTGAGGGTTTCTTCAAATTTCGGGGGTGGCAACTCTACTATCGTTCATCTGATCGTGAAATCATGTATGGTGGATCGATAAGTAATGATGATTTAAACACATTTCTAGAAGGTTCGAACAATATATCTTCAAAATTGTGAGAGATATGAGGTCTTTTTCAAATTGCCGGAGCGACAACTCTACTGTCGTACATCTGATCGGGAAATGATGTATGGGGGCTCGACAACTAATGATAAGAAAAATATATGTCTAGAAGGTTCGAACAATCTATCTACAAAATTGTGGGAGATATGAGGTCTTTTTCAAATTGCCGGAGCGACAACTCTACTGTCGTACATCTGATCGGGAAATGATGTATGGGGACTCGATAACTAATGATAAGAAAAATATATGTCTAGAAGGTTCGAACAATCTATCTACAAAATTGTGGGAGATATGAGGTCTTTTACAAATTGCCGGAGCGACAACTCTACTGTCGTACATCTGATCGGGAAATTATATATGGGGGCTCGATAAGTAATGATGAGTAGAATATATGTCCAAAAGGTTCGAACAATCTGTCTTAAAAATTGTGGGAGATATGACGTCTTTTTAAAATATCGTTCATCTGATCGAGAAATTATATATTGAAGATGGATAAGGAATAGTGATAAAAATATATGTCTAGAAAGATCAAACAATATAAAATCTTCAAAGCTGTTGGACATTGATTAAATGGAAAAAACGACTGTATTTCTTGGATTAAAAATTTTATTTCAAAGACTTCAAACCTGGCTTGTGCTTAAGAATAGTCCAGGAATTCCCTTTGGACAGCTAGCCCGACGAACATGGCAATGTCTAGCCTTGGGCCCTTAAGCCTTTCGAACTCATATCATTCCAAATTTTTATCTTGCTTCAATTTTTTTATTACTTTTTTTTGAGCAGATTATTTGCGGGTGGATCCATAGCTTTAAATTATTTGCCTGTGTGAACTTAGCTTAAAACTCGTAGCAACAAGCGTGTGCGATGGAGCAGTGCGATTACAGTGCAAGTTGCTGGCTTCTATTCCCATACCAGACAATAAACATTTTTATGCTTCTTTGCACTTTAAAAGATTTGGGTACAAGTTCCGGGAATGTTGGAACAGAGGTTTTCGTTTACGTTTTATTTCGGTTCGAAGCCTTGCCAAATATTTTCTATGTTCAATGAACATTGTTCATGCAAGAGTTTAAGAATTTAGCACAATACCAAATCAGGCTTAAAATTTTCATAAAAATTTCTCAATAACCTGATTAATTATGAATAACAAAAAAAAATTGCCCATAACTTTTTTAATTTAATTCAAACCACTTTTTTTTTTGCCCCTAAATGAAGGCTTTACAAAATTTAAGGGCTGTTTGTCTAGGACAAGCAAACTTTTCAAAAATGCATAAATTTCGAACAGGTAAAAAAATAACCAGGTATAGAAATTTAGGCAAGCAGAAAAACTTTTACCATAAATTACACAAATGATATACAACGTGCATGCACACATACGCACACAGGCAAACTCTATTCCTACCTGAAAAGGTAAATTTATTTAGCTAATGGTAAAATTAATTTGTATATTTTATTGGCAGCTATGACAAAAAGTTATTCAGCTGCTGCTGCTAATTAATAACATGAGAATGTATGTGTGTGTGTGGTGTGTGAGAGTGGTCTTAATGAGCTGCCTGCTGTTGGCAAAGTTTTCCGTAGTATTATTATTTTTTTTTTTGACTCTAGGGAGCAGCATAACAGCAGATGCTGGGCCACTTTCCACGATGATGACGCTGAAACCACAGCATGACAAAACAAAAAAAATAAATCCCCCTCCCCCCAAACAACTTGTTACATGCGTCGTATGAGTAATATTTGTGTGTCTTCGATGACGCTGTGGTTTATTATTTTTTTTCTGACGAAAATTGTAAGCTGCAACACATCGTATGCGTATTTTGTTATATATATATTTTAGGTGCATAGATTAAGATTTGCATTTGAGGTTGGGGCAAGAACACAGCCCCCGCACTCAGGCCCCCCCGCTGAGTCTTATAAGAAAAACAACTAAATGAAAATAAGTGTGTGTTTTTTATAAAACGAAACTGAGTACACAAAAACAAGTACATACTATAGCTATATATACAAGTATATAGGGTAGCTTGGGGTAGGCACAAATTCTGATAGTTTTTAGTTTTATACATTTTTTTATTATACAAAATATGGAAAACTTTTTATAAACTTTCTGATGGAGTTTGGAATTAATTGGGAACTAATTCTAATCTAAGACAGTTTCTTCAAACGGTTTCTACTTTTGAATGTTTAGATAAGTGGTGGGCAAACTTTTTGATAGTGTGCGTAATGCAACGCATAAGAATGTGTGAGTCATCAGTCAGTATAAATCTTTCTGCACGTAGCCATGGGCATACCTACCTACAGTTTACTTATCGAGAAGGAGTTTTATAAATTTTTTTAAAAATTTTTACAAAATATGGAAATATTTTCATTAACTTTCTAAAAGAGTTTCGAATCTATTTTGAACCAATTCTGAGGTGGTTTAATCTGTCTTGAAAACGATTTCCATTTTTGAATGTTTAAATAAGTGGTGGGCAAACTTTTTGATAGTGTGCGTAATGCAACACATAAGAATGTAATCAGTCAGTATAAATCTTTCAGCACGTAGCCATGGGCATACCTACAGTGTACTTATCGAGAAGGAGTTTTATAAATTTTTTTAAATTTACAAAATATGGAAATATTTTCATTAACTTTCTAAAAGAGTTTCGAATCTATTTTGAACCAATTCTTATGTGGTATAAACAGTCAAGAAACCGATTTCCATTTTTCAATGTTTAAATAAGTGGTGGGCAAACTTTTTGATAGTGTGCGTAATGCAACACATAACAATGTGTGAGTCAGCGTTAGGTAAGATTAGCGAATCTAGGGCGATTTTAACGATAAGGTCATTAGTTCATTTTTTGATTAGACCTTTCGAATCTAGTTCATTTTAAATCATAGTTCATTTTCGATTTAACGTTCAAAATGAGATCTATTCATTAGAACTAGTTCATTTTTTGATTTTTAACTATTTACTTTTGAACTAAAGTTCTTTTTAAATTTTTTTGAACTAACGTTGAAAAAAAATAATTGGTTTAGAATAGTTCCTGAAAATCGGCACAACTTTTTTGGATGCCGCTGCGGACTGTGTCATTCCATGTGAGAAACAACTTTTAGTTTTAGTCTTTTGCACTAGCCAGGGCTTCATTTATTTATCGGGAAGGTTCTTTTGAACTAGATCATTTTTGAATTATAGTTCATTTTTTGAACTAACGTTCAAACACAGAGAACTAGTTCATTAGTTCATTTGAACTAGTTCCTGAAAATCGGCACAACTCTTTTGTGATGCCGCTTGCGGACTTGTGTCCCGTCCATTCCTCCATTTGTGGTAGAAAACCAACTTTTTGAGTAGTTTTCTGCTTGTATAAATCTTTCTGCACGTAGCCATGGGCATACCTACAGTTTACTTATCGGGAAGGTGAAGTTCATTAGTTAATTTTTTTATGAACTATTCACTTTTCAACTATAGTTAATTTTAGAATTATAGTTCATTTTTTGAACTTAACGTTCCAACACTGAGATCTAGTTCATTAGACTAGTTCCTAAAGTCTTTTAATTTTTGATGAACTATTACTTTTCAACTATAGTTAATTTTATTTTTTTTTGAACTAACGTTCCAACACTGAGAACTAGTTCATTAGTTTATTTGAACTAAAAACGGCTCTAATCTGTTGTGATGCCGCTTGCGGACTTGTGTCCCGTCCATTCCTCCATTTGTAGTAGAAAACCAACTTTTTGAGTAGTTTTGTGCTTGTATAAATCTTTCTGCACGTAGCCATGGGCATACCTACAGTTTACTTATCGGGAAGGAGGCTGGTAGTAGAGTCTTGTTTCGCGAGTTTGTCAGACTGAATGAAGGATTTAAGCGGTATAAAAAGTCGCATCAGAAACTAGTAAACCAGAAGCTAGTAAATTTTATAAAACTTTCTTTCCACTTGTATCTAATAAGTACCATCAAGCTGCGGTTCACCCCAACATTTTTTATAAGTGTGGGTGCGTGTATAATCCCCAACAGTTTTCTACCAGTTTCTACGCCGTGGCGTTTATGTTTCCAATCACTTTTCACAATTGGCCATTAAAAATGCGCACCGCAAGTGTGAAGAAAATTTGCTAGCGTTTTTTAAATAGACAAATAATATAATCAGGAATCCGAAATGAACTAATAATCGTAATCGAAAAATTGGCTGAAAATGGCCAGCAAATATTCGATAATTGTCAATTGTGTGGTCTACGTGCCGCCGGCTAAGTTTGAGTTTAGACGCGTACGCACAAATATTTATCTTAATTAATTCTGATAACCAATTGGAATGCAATTAGGTTTTTGTTTTTGTGTGTTATGTGTGGAAATGCCAAATGCAGCCCCGATTATGTGCATAAATCAGTGATATGCCCGTTGCCAGCGTCTGCCAGCATTCAGTTTACACTTCATGAAGATGCTCCCCATACTCTCTCTCTCTCTCTCTCTCTCTCCGTTTATAAATACATTTAGTTTGCTAAATATGTATAGGAATAATCTGGCCATGCATGTAAATCACTTGTTTTTCCTTTAACAAAAGCGTTCTGTGTTCAATCGTCTATGAAATTCAGTCAAATTGCTAAGGGGTGGTAGGTGTGGGGTTTTAGCAGGCGGCTGGCTATTTTCAGCAGGCGCAAACATTAAAAATACAAATTATTAGAAAAAAAAAAAAAAACGAAGGGACTTAAGAAGTGGAAATATTTTTGGCCATATGCTGGAAGTTCCAATAGAATGGACACGACTTTGATACTTTTTCTCTAGCTTTGATAAGAGTATTTTACAGTTACTTTTTCTCTAGCTTATATGAAGCATGTCAATCAGACAGTGTGTGTTTGTTAAGGTGAGGTTAGTCTGCTTTTTTTTATTTATTTGTTTTTCTTTGATTTCTACCGAAGCAAAATAAATACATGCGCAAGTCTTTGATGGTCTGTTTCAGTCTGTTTGTTTAATATCTTCCTAGTTTATTATTGATGAGCAAGTTTCGGTTAAAAATCGTTATCGTTAAATTACTGGAGTAGCCAGAAGTTTGATGATTCAATTCAAATTTCGTTATACTCAAATTAACGTTTAAAATTAATAATTAAATATTTTTTCTATATTGCAACCACTGTCAACAAAATTAGAGGAACGTTTTTTTCAAATGATTTAAAGTTTGCTTATTGATTTCCCAAAACAACCAACCGATTTTGTAACTTGTTGAGGAACTTGCCTGAGAAAGCATTTCATTCGGGTCCCACCTACGCTCATCTCTAGTTAAAAGTCACTCAAAGTCGTTGATTGCCCTTAGCGTCACAATTGCCGAAAATATTGTGTCTAGAGATGGGGTGCGAAATGCTTTTCCAGAAAGGATGGAAAATATTTTAAAGTCTTCTGGACGTCACGAGTTAAATTTATCCCATGTGTTCTACAAAGCGCTTTCGACCCCAAAAACGACCTTATTTCCATATGATTTGGGTCGTTTTTGGAGTCGAAATCGATTTGCTATGTTGCTATGTTATTTCTTAGTTTATGTGACAGATAGTGCTATGTAGGCGATCAATGGGTTTTTTTTTTAGTATTTCACCTTAAATCTTAGTACTAAGACTCGCGGTAGTATGTAAAGACGAGCTAAATCAATTATTGGGTGAAAAGTATGATTTGATGATGGTTTTATATTAAATTAAAGGTTCATAACTAAAAAGTTTTCATGCGGGGTGGACTTACTTTCTCTATGGAACTAGTAATGAGGTGTCTAAATTGACTAAGTGGGTGGCAACTCTTATCGTTCATCGATGACGTGGGCCGATAGAATTTTGAATTGTTAATAACAAAAAATTAAATTATTTTCATTGGAGGGAGGGGGGGTCAAAAAGTTCCTCGTAAAATATGTTCCATCAAACCTCTATCTCTTACCACCTGAGATCTATTTAGACAGAGACGGGCGGAGAGGGGATGTCTGAGAAATGTCTAATTTCAAGTAAAAAATGGGTGTCAGAGTGCTTGAAGAATTTCTAACTAGTTTTAACGCTGAACAAATGTATCTTTAATATCCAGCAGAATGCTTAGGGCGCTGCCAACTTGTGTGACAGAAAAAGCTGATTGAATTCTGATAAGGTATGAACCGAATAAATGGGCCCATTCAGCAGATAATTTCGATTTGCGATTACCGATTGCTCAAAAGTCTCTGCTGAATGACATTGATTGCAGGCCTTGACATGAAGCTGTGGGTTCAGTACTTTTTATTCTAAAATACACCTACGGTAATTAAATTCCATATTTACGTATTATAAATAGTCGGTCACACTGAAAAATTCTATATTAATGCTTCCACATCCATCATGCTTTTTGTTTGATTTCTTTTTAGCAATCTTGAGTGTCAAATTTACCAATCGCAATCACACATAAAACACAAATCGTACATCGAAATTATCTGTAGAATGGCCCCATTGTTTCGATTGGTGAAATGTAAAACCAATGAGTGTGACCGTTTAAAATTTGGTGGTATTTTGCAATTAAACAGTGGTATTTTTGTGGTGAAAGGTCACACTGTAATATAAAAATTAAACAGAAAATTCACAAGTTTTACTGCTTATATAATTTTTATACACTTGCAAACTGTATATTAATTTTGTCCAGATGTTTGTAACGCAATGAAATTTTCATTTCCGACCACATAAACTATATATATTCTTGATCAGAAAGACGAGCTGAGTTCAATTCCGTTTGCCCATCCGTTTTTACGCGAACTAGTCCCTCAGTTTTAAAGCTATTGAGCTGAAATTTTGTACAGAGTCTTCTTTTAACTGCACGCAACTAATATGTCGAAACCGGCCGGATCCGATGACTATATCATATAGCTGCCTTAGAAACGATCGGTAAAAAAAAAGTTTTAGTTAGAAAAACTTTTTTGTTGTTCATTGTAGCGTGACCAATCTTGGTATATATTAGTTCCATATGCTTCTACATAATTCTGGAAAAATTTATCAAAATCGGGTGACTATAGCATATAGCTGCCATAGGATCGAATGGTCGGAAAATTAGTTTTTATAGAAGCGTGATCAAATCTTGATTCTCAATGATGTTGAATATTTGAAAAATCCGATAAATATATCCTATATATATTCTACCGGTAAATTCAGTTGGATTGAACTTTTGCAAGTGTATTAAAACTTCGGCACAGTCGAAGTTAGCTTTGCTTTCTCGACCGTTACATACAAAGTTTGTTAATTTGTTGACCAATATTATTTAATTTTTGTAAAAAGTGATTATTTATAATCTTTAAAACAATTACATGATTCTACATATAAGATAAATATCTTTGTTTTCGCTTTCTAGGAATCTATTGATAACTATTCAATTTAAAAGATCGAAAATACTTTCATTTTCTATATCCTTTTATTCTAATTATTTTTCTTTTGGGTGTTAATATCAAAGAAATTCTAAACATTTGTGGATTTTTGTTCATGCAGCAAACTCATGTGCAAAGGTGCAAAGTCTATGCCGCTGAGTTCAGGTAAATAAACTCAACTCTTTAAAGACCTGAAAAATTTTGAAAAACTATTCAAGTTTCTTGGAAATTTCCGTGAGAATGGCTATTTTGGGTAAGCGTCTTGGCAGATGCACAATAACAAAGCCAAACAACTACAACAACAACAACAAAATGCTATTGCACTTACATACATATATGTTTATTTATAGCAAAGGTTTATTTATGGCAGAGAAAAAAAAACAGAAGAAGAAGAAGAAACTGCAGCAAATGCAGCCAACAGCAGCCTTCGCCACAAACTCACAAATTGGGGTCAATGAATTCTGCTCACAGCTAGAGAGAAAGGAAAACGAAGCACCAAGCACCAGGAAGAGTGGGCAGGTGTATAGGCCTATATAAATCAGTTAATAATAATGACACTTGAAAGGCAAATTGGCTGGGAAATGAAGCCACCCAGAAACACACTGACCCAGTTGGGGTCATTTACCTTCACCAATTAAATTAATAAAGAGCAAATTTTCTACAGCCCGGCAATTAGCATACTCTGAAAATGGCCAGGCTAATAGCATCCTTGACCACAAGTTATTTTTCTGTTTGTTGCCAAATGTCTGCTTTATAATTAGACGGTGTGGATGGCGGCCTTGACAAGGCAAATTTTGTATTGGCCCACACACCACCAAGTCAATAACCGCTTAGAAAAATGATTAGCCATTTGCTGCAAAATTAATGGCCCAAAATATCACAATTTCTACAATTGACCCAAAACCATAAAAAAAATAGAAATAAAGTGGTAAATTTTTTTTTGGAAATTGGTAAATTGACCTTCGATGTGGGCTGGGAAAAAGTTCAAAAGATTTGGCTAATTGGGTAATTAACCAGAAAAGTTGGTCTCAAATTTAAGGGATAATTAGACAGTTAAATTATTTATTTAATATAAATTTTAATTATTTTACTTTTGGATTAAATAATAAATAAATTGAAGTTGATATGTATACATATTTTTATACACTTGAAAAGTGTATATTAATTTTGCCCAGAAGTTTGTAACGCATAGAAATATTCATTTCCGACCCCATAAACTATATATATTCTTGATCAGGACGACGAGCTGAGTTTATTTCCGTCCGTCCGTCCGTCCGTCTGTCTGTCCGTCTGTCTGTCCGTCTGTCCGTCCGTCTGTCTGTCCGTCTGTCTGTCCGTCTGTCTGTCTGTCTGTCCGTCTGTCTGTCCGTCTGTCTGTCCGTCTGTCTGTCCGTCTGTCTGTCCGTCTGTCGTCCGTCGGTCGTCGGCGTCTGTCGTCGCGCCGTCGTCCGTCGTTTCTACGCGAACTAGTCTCTCAGTTTTAAAGCTATCGAGCTGAAATTTTGCACAGAGTCTTCTTTTTACTGCACGCAACTAATATGTCGGAACCGGCCGGATCGGATGACTATATCATATAGCTGCCATAGGAACAATCGGTCTAAGAACTAGTTCTAGTTAGAAAAACTTTTTTGTTTTCCATCGTAGCGTCACTAATCTTGGTATATGTTAGTTTTATATGCTTCCACATAATTCTGGAAAAATTTATCAAAATCGGACCACTATAGCATATAGCTGCCATAGGAAACGATCGGTCGAAAAAATAAGTCTTTGTGAGAAAAACTTTTTTTGATTTCCATCGTAGCGTCTCCAATCGTGGTATATATTAGTTTTATTTGTTTCCACACAATTTTGAAAAAAATTTATCAAAATCGGATGACTATAGCATATAGCTGCCATATAAACGGTCGGTCAAAAAACTACTTCTAGTGAGAAAAACTTTTTTGTTTTCCATCGTAGCGTCTCCAATCTTGGTATATATTAGTTTTATTTGCTCTCACATAATTTTGAAAAAATTTATCAAAATCGGGTGACTATAGCATATAGCTGCCATATAAACGGTCGGTCAAAAAACTACTTCTAGTGAGAAAAACTTTTTTGTTTTCTATCGTAGCGTCTCCAATCTTGGTATATATTAGTTTTTTATGCTTCCACACAATTCTGGAAAAATTGATCAAAATCGGATGACTATATTCATCGGTCAAAAAACTATCTTTTTTCATCGTAGCGTCCCATCTGTATATATATTTTTATCTTTACATAATTCGAAAAATCGCGGATGACTATAGCATATAGCTGCCATAGGACCGATCGGTCGGAAAATGTGTTTTACTAAGAAAAGTTTTTTTTATGGTATCAAATTTTTATTATCAATGATTTAAAAATTGTAAATATCTGATATCTATATCCTATATATATTTTACCGTTAAAATCAGTTGGAGTAAAGTTTTTCAAGTGTCGAAGTTAGCTTTTCCTTCTCGTTTTTAATATAAATTTTAATTATTTTACTTTACGATTAAATTAAAGATAAATGGAAGTAGATAGGTTACCATATTTTCTTCTATTTATTTTTCATCTATTAAAATTTTTTCAATTTTCCTAATTTGTTTTCTTCTTTTTCACTTCGTCGAAAATGCATCTAACTTTCCATCTAGGGCATTAAACCAAACCCATTAGGCCCCCTTTCACTTCTTGTTCTATGTGATTTTTTTTTTCGCCCACCTGAAGGACACGGTCTAAATGCATTTATACCGTTTACTTGCTTGGTTTTCTGGCCGGATAGCCTTTAAACATGTTTTGCCTGTTTATGACATCAAGGCCTAAACAAATGCATTTTCACGTTAACACATTTACTTCCCACCCCACCCCACCCCACACACTCTCACCCATGTCCACTCAATGCAAAATCAATAGGAAACAACAACAACAACATCGAACAATAGCAAAAATGGTTTTGATATTTCCAACGTTTGGCGAGAAGCATTTCAGTGTTTACTTTGAAGGTGGCCTGGAAGAGCAGAAGGGGCTGGCTGGTTGGGACAGATACAAGGCTGCACTCGATACGAGGTGCGTGCTTGCTAATAATTCGCACAAGTTAGCCAAAGGTGAAATATGCCATAAACCAGGCTAAAAGTACTCGTATTTCAACTGAACTGAACTACTTTAAGAGGGTCATAAACATTAAAGCAAAAATCAAAATATGTTTAAGCAAAACAAAATTAATTCTACAAAATAAATTCTACAAAGTGTTTGCCATTCGCACGTCATTTCTTATGCCTTGTTTTGGAACATTTTTATTGTTCTGGCTTGTTTTCATCTTTTTTTTTTCCTCACCAGGAAATGCCTTTAGTCCGAACATCTATCTACTTGATATATATATATATATATCTGTACTTGTATTTATTTGCCTTTTTCACATACTTTTCCGCGAGCCGCCTGAAATGCATACTCATTGACAATCATTAAAGATCTTATGACAAGTTTCCATACTTGTTTTCTTATTTTGAAATTTTATCATGTTTTTTTTTACCGAGTAAATAAAAAATAAAATGAAAACAACCTGTGTGAGCAACGACTTCTCGCACTGGGCCAGTTGCTGCCCTGTTTGTGTCTGGGTCTGGGACATGATTTCTCATTTTGTTGCCTGGTAGTTTATTTTGACAGCTGTCATCGCTGGCACGAGATGTAAAATATAATATAAATACATTTTGTCGTTGGCAGTTGCAACATTTAAATTATTTATGTTATTGAAATTGTGTTTGAATGTAACTGAAACTGAACACAAAGTGGGGGGAGTTACAACTCAGATGAAATGAGCATAGATACGACATACATACATACTAGCTTATAAAAAATAAAATTTTCCACTAAGGAACCAAATTTTTATAAACAACAGATTTTCAATATATGGAAAATTTACCCCCAAAGTCGTAAAATCTGACATTTGTGTTTTTTATCCGTTTAGCTTATTTTAAAAGCTGTCAAAAAAATAATATCAACGTAATTTTATAAACTTTGGAAAATCTTCCTTGCTTTGAAAACAATCAAATGTATTTGTTACTATTTTCCGCCAATTTATAGGATTTTCCAAAATATGCAAATCACTTTGGCAATATTTTGTTATGTAGAAAACTTTGAAAATCAGCTTGGAGCTGATTGGTTGAAACACAAGGGAAAAAAGTAAAAGTTTGTTTTAATTATAAAAATTTATTTTAGTTTATAAAACCGCGATATGGTCCCTTAAGTTGGGTACTCATACGACACGTTCGTTCACCAGATCAAAACTAGTACAACTAAATCTCTCCATCTTGGGAAATGTGGGAAAGCAGAGAAATTATATATATATTTTTATTTTGTTTATTTAAATCCTATCAACGCCAATTGTATACAAATAAAAAAAATATAATAAAAAAAAGGCAACTCGGCGTATGAGTGATATTTAAAAAAAAAAAAAAACTTAAGTGCCTCCTCGCGCCACTTAAAAATGAATTTCTTTTTCTTCTGTTTTCTTTTATGCTTAGTTCAGAACAAAAATCAAAACATAGAGAGAGATTGTGAGAACCTTAAATTTTTCATAATAATGAGGTTCGGTCTTATGTACATACTAGAGATGAGCGCGGAACGGCAAAAATTTGAAAAGTGCGGGATGGTCGTGATTTTAACTTGATCTTGAAATGCCCGCCGGTTCCGATAAATTTATATTTTTTATATTTACAATTTTATAAAATTTTATTTGTATGTGAAAAAAAATTTCGGAATGAGCGGGATGGTACAGCAAATGTCTGATTTGGAACAGGCAGAACGGGGTCCAATTACTTTTCCTGCGTTCATCTCGCGTACATATCGAGCCCTAACCGCAAAAATAACGTAAGCGCCATTTTTTCGATAAAAATTCTGTTAATGCAAATATGATCAGCAATGTCAATTATATCTAAAAAAAAAAAGCTTAACCGAGTAAAACGATATTTACATGATGATGCAAACTTCATGAAGTTTATGTTAAAAAATGTGAAAAATTCTTTTGAATATTGTAACTTGATAAGTCATTAATAGAATAGACTTCTGACCATCTTTATGTTGGCAACAATGCGGTATCTCGCGACGAGCTTGGCAGCCGTGTGTAGTATCCACATAGGGACGGAGCGAAGAAAGGGCTGACTGTTTATGTACCATATCTTAAATTTAATCAAACTTGTCTTTAAAACGTTTAATTTAGTATTTTTATGAACAATATCAAAACAAAAAAAATGCTTTAATGAAATAAAGACCAAAAAGAGCAGGTCCTGTTTGAAAGACCTCCCAGTCTAATCATCAGTAGGCTTTATCCTGAAGCCGGCAGGTTTTCCAACTGTTTTTCCATGCCATTAATACCTAAACCAGTTAAGAACTGCAAAGTTATGCCTTTAGATTTCCAATACATAGAAGCGAGATCTCATAAAAATTTTGTTGAATCTCGTCTAAATTTTTCATAATCTCGGGGGACAGCTTAAAAGAGGGTTAACTTTCTGATCGATTTTGGAAATGGAAAGTCCCACACTCAGAAAAAAATTAAGAACTCCATAATTAAACAGGGGAAATTCATATACAAACAAACTTAAAAGCTGACTAAGTATGGATTTGCTAAATCTGAGAACGAAATTCTTACTTCAAGTTCTTATTTTTGATAAAAAAAAATCCCTTTAACTTGAATTTAAATGTTTTAAGATAAATTATTATTATTCCAACTTTTAGGTTTCATAATTTTAAGACTGATTCAGGCGTAATTCAAGAAAAAAAAACAAAACTATCTTCAAATTTTAAAAACAAAACAGTTTGTATTTAATCACGGACATACTTAAATTTAGAATGCAATTTTTGTTTTGGTTACATGAATTGCAATATCTCATAAATTAAAAGAAATTTAAGACGGTAACTAGGCCTGGTAAAGATCTTTATAAACCTACCTCTTAATCACAGAACTAAAATACGAGATATCCCGACGAAAATCAAACCCAAAACCTTGTCAGAAAAAGGTCGATCCCTGATTTTTCTGAAACCAAGTACGAAAGGATTGACTTGAGGACAAATTAGAAAAAAAAAATTAAAAAAATAATAAAAAAAAATAAAAAAAAAATTTAAAAAAAAAATAAAATAAAAAAATTAAAAAAAAAAAATAAAATAAAAAAAAAAAAAAAAAAAAAAAAAAATAAAATAAAAAAAGTTTAAAAAAAAAAAATTAAAAAAAATTAAAAAAAAATTAAAAATGAACCATCCCGAAATATTTGAATTTGATTTTCCAGGAACCAAACATAAAGTTATAATTTTTTGATTGATACAATAATTTTGGGATTGTTCCAAGCCTTTCGTAATTCAAACTTCAATCCTAAGGCCGGGATCAAATTAATTTTTTTAAACTCGAATTTAGCTTTTTGTTGATGTATTAAGAATTTAGAATTTATTTAAAACAAAAAGAATTTTAGATCTCAGCATGATACTGATACTAGGAAATTACGACAATTCTCAAAATTAAATAAAAGCTACAATTTAGTGCATTTCACTGGCGACATTTGTTTAAACAAATTTTTTCGCAGAAATCATGATATATTTATTATTACCCCCTTTTCGGTCCAACTCAAAATCTACTTTAGTCCCAACATGCTCATCCACTGCTAATGATTACCCCAAGCAGGGCAGAGGCAGAGGCAGAGACAGCCAGAGGGCCATAAAATAGATAGGCAAATTGACGTCATTTCGTGTTTGGGGGCCATACTCAATAAATCAGCATATCGTGTACACGGATCAAAGGTGTTCAAATCATCCCCCTGTCTTATCTTATCTGTCAGTCAGTTGGAGTTATATTGAGGCGCACATATGTAATTAGCGAAAATCAATCAAGCGACGAGATAGTTACCTCCTTGTAGCGTTTGGACAGGCTGCGGCAGATGCGCTTATAGAAGGGAGCCATAGTTTTTTTTTTGTTTCTTTATAAATTTTCACGTTTTTCTTGTTGTCACTTTAAACACACTTTTACATATCGTCTAAGCAATATATAACTTATAACTTTTTGGCTATTTGCGCCTTAATTTTTGCATAGAATTTAATTTTTGGTTGCGATGCGTGGCGTTGCTTTGCGGCGGATCGTAAACATTTGAATGAGTCGATCGCCTGTATGCGAGTTGTTTTTATGAGCTGCCACAATTCTCTCTGTGTGTGAGAGAAAGCGGCGAAGAGACAAAAGCTTTTGCGGACAAAGAGAGAGTTGTGTTTGTTCCCCCCCACTTACTTGTTGTACAACGATGGTGGCGCGTGGTTGCTTGCAAACGGCCGCTGCCTCCATGGGATTTGCTGTCACATTAATGGGCCCGCCTCCACCTCCATTACGCTCCTCCAAATGCTCTTCCTTGGCCTGATGTTTACTTTTGAAGGAACGCTTGCGTGTTGAATCAGTGGGACTCACTGCCTTAAGGGATTCACTTCCTGGACTGTGCATATGTAAATTGAGCGTCGAACTGGAACCATGTTTGGGTGGTATTTGTTCGAATTTCTGGGCTATGTCATCGAACTTATTGAGTTCCGCATAGGAATGATCACTGGGTGAGGAGGAGGACTTGGCTTGAGGATAAAAAGCATCCGATTGGGGCACATACTGTTGATTCTCACGTATGGTGGTGTGTATGACCGAATCGGGTCGGATGCGTTTGGAATTTTTGCGCGAGGGCGGACGATCTTGATAGTGCAACTGTTGCTGCTGCAGCTGTTCCTGTTGGCTCAATCTGGAATATTGCTGGAAAATATCCGCACCCAATTTACGTTCATAGACCGAACAGTTTTCCGTTTCATCCGAATCCGAGCTGGTACTGACGGTGGTGGAGCAAGGAGCAAAGCATTCTCTTTGTATGCGCTCATAATCCAAGGCTTCACGATCAAAGGGAAACATGGTGCCGGCCACTTCCCTTAGGCAACGTTCGCTGCTGCCACTGGAGGAGCTGGAGGAATACTTTCTTTGTGGGCAAGTGAGATTGGAGGGCGACAACTGCTGTGGTTGTTGACTGGAACGCGTCGGTTTGCCGCTGAAAAAGTTGCCCTCCTTCTGGGTGGGCGGCGCTGAATTAACCTTGGCTATGGCACCCGTGGAGGCGGAGGGCGTGTTACGCTTGCGTTCACGTTTGGGACTGGTGCGACTGCTGTTCGAGGGTGAAACACAGGGAGAGATGCGATTTGGGTCACGCTCACGGGGACGTAGCTTCTTGTTGCGATTATTTGAGCTGTTTATACGTTCATCATCTTCCTCATCAGCCTCACTAGTTACTCCACCCGCTGCGGCACCATAGGAGGAGTTAGGACTCCTTCTAGCTGCCCCCTGCTGTGGTGTAGTTTCCTCCTTGAATGTGAAGTGAGTGCGTCCCTTTTCGCTGCTGCGCGCCGATTTGGGGGACTGGGGTGGATCGAAGGTAAAGTGTTCGCGCACTCGACTTGGCGGTGGCGCCGTGCTGGGTGCCTGACGAGCGCTTGACAAGCTGCCGCCTCCTCCTCCTGCCAAGTGGCGCCTCTGTGTGGATAACAGCGGTGTGGTGGAGGAGGGTTCGCCCGTCAGTATGGATAGACAGGATTCCTGGCTCTGCAAACATATGTTTAAAAAAAAAAAAAAAAAAAAAAAAAAAAAAAAAACCATTGAAGCTGTTAATTTTTTCTAATGTAGTTTGGAATGCTAAACTCAAAAATGAAATTCAAAAATTTTTGTATGGATACGTTTTTGAGTTAGAATTTTTTTAAGGTTTTTCGACATATCTCGAGATAGAAACTTTAGATGTCGTCAAGCAAGGTATTAATCAGAAGGGTATGCAATTCCTAATAATCTAGTTGAAGATCATTTTCCCATCGATTTAGTAGTTTGAATGCTACAAACAAAAATATTTCAAAAAAATATTTTTTTTTCTAAATTTTTTTTCCTAAAATCTGTAAAAGATTGAAACTGCTAAAAATAAATTGTTTTCTTCTTTTGTTCTTACGAATATCATTTCTACAAAGAAAATAAGGTATTTTTTGATTTTAATTTTCAATCATTTACAGATTTTAGAAAAACATTTTTTTTTTCATTTTTTTCGAAATATTTTTGCTTCTAACTTTCAAACTACTAAACCGATTAAAAAATGTTCTTCAACTAGATTATAAGGAATTGCATACCCTTTTGATTAAACCCTTGCTTGAATCAATCTAAAGTTTGTAACTCGAGATATGGCTTAAAAGGTAAAAAAAAAAATTAAAAAAAATTCTAACTCAAAAACGTATCAATAGAAAAAATTTTGAAATTCATTTTTGAGTTCAGCATTCCAAAATACATCATTAAAAAATAAAGGCTTGCCCACCAAATTTTCTTCTCTTCTCTTCTCACCTCGGTGCTGTCCTGCAGCTTCATATTGGGACGTGGGGCTGGATAACGCGTACAGCTCGTTAGTTCCAGTTCAGTGGCCACGCTCCGGCTACTACTACCCTCCTGCTCGGAATCGATTTGTATGGCGGTTAGCAAAGGTTCCTCCAGTGAACTGAATAGCGGTTCACTGGGACACGAGTTGTCGCCTAGGGGAAATGGGCCGAAGCCGCCAGCTTGATTAGTTGATTAATTAAAATGACTCAGCGAGGGAGGCCGCCTTCAATCAATCAATGCCGCTCGTGCCTTACCCAGGTCCAAAGAATCGCAAGTTTCCGAGGTATCCGTGTGGGTGACATTTGTAATCAGTGTGCAGGCCGAGTCCGTGGATGTATTGATATTGGTGTCCGGTATGGAGGCCGATGAGGTGCCCATTACCACCAGCTAGGCGCATACAAATTAAGAGCTAGAATCTAACAAAGCAAAACTCGACTCACCTTGGGTACTCCGCCAGCCACTCCCACATGACCACTCACAGAATTGTGATAGGCACTGGACACAGGATTCAGCGGCAGACTATTTAAGGGCGTCGCGGATGTAGTAGATGCATTTATCTTGTTCTTAATGCTGCGTCCACTCTTGAAGTACAGTCGACGCAATGCAGTAGCCGTCGAAGAACCCGACGTACTAAATCCATCATTATCCGAACCACTGGAGTTGCTGCCCCCGGAGAAGATGCCATTGAGCTGAGCGGCCGCTGATCTGGCCGCTGTGGGTGTGGAGGGTTTCGATCTGGTTGCATTGGTTGGAGTCGTGTTGGTGGTAGTAGAAGAGATTGGTGTCGATCTGCCAATAGTTGTGACATTTGCTGCCACAGATCGAGCTGTTGTAGTGCGAGGCGAAGAGTTAGAAGGAGAAGCAGTGCGCTGGACAGCCATCGATTTATCGCTGTTCCGCGAATCGGGTTGACTCAAAGCCAAGGCCATCATGGCAGCAGAGCGAGTGCTCATATAACAGGTGGGCGGTTTGGTTTTAGAGGAATTGGTGTTGTTACCCTGTGCTGCATGCGAAACGGATACCGTCATGGCTGAAAAGAGAGAATTTATAATTTATAAATTTTTATTTAGTTTGAACGAAATAATTGGTTCTGAAGACATGAGAATCTAGTTGGCCCTTGTGTTGTCTTTTTTTCATTGTGAATAGCTTGTCATTTGACATAAAAAACAATACAAAATGAAGGCTTACTAGATTATCATGTCTCATGCGTCAGAAGAAAGCATCTTCGGCCCTATAAGGTATATATATTCTTGATCAGCATCAACAGTCGAGTCGATATATGTCCGTCTGTCCGTATAAACGCACAGATTTTAGAGATGGTAAGACTTGGAGGTTTGAAGTGTATGAAACATAAACTCCTTAAGTTTATTTTGGATTTTTGCTAGCCTTCGCCGCAATTTAAAAAATTCCTTATATCTTCCACAACTTTGAATATACATTGTTCGGACCTTCTGCACATATAAAGTAATCTTCATTTTTTATCGTTCCACCATACATCGTTTTTCGATCAGATGAATGAAAGTCAAATTATAAGCAAATCAAATAATGATGCTGGGTAGCACCGGCCGTAATCCTGATGGGCAGCACTTATACAGTTTGTGTGGCCCCACACATGGTATATTAATATAAGGTAGAGTCATCACAAATTCTCCTTGAGAGCGAAGTGCATTTTAGCACTACCAAATCGTGAGCCGCTGCCTTCCACTATTCAAACTGACAGCTTTTCACCCCTCCATTGGTACCCCAAAAAAAAGGGCAGCATGCGTTACTAACCTCATCTTCTATAATTACACCTTGGTCCCACACTTAAAATTGATCAGTTATATACAAACTTTGGCAGGTACTGAGTTTATTACAGTCAAACTTGACCGACTTTCTTACTTGATTTTATTGAGCGTTTTAAATTCCAAAGTTTCCATGGAATCCGTGAGTGTGGTCCCAAGTACGGTATGACTATTCTCTAGTGTTCTTCTCGAGGAACAGAAAACACGATATAAGTAATTGAAAAAAAAATATCCTTTAATTTGGATATTAAAATGTCCATTTGATAATAAATCAGAGGAAATTGATCTAAGTTTTCATTTAATGCACAATTGTTGTTTTTTGTTGTCGTATGCCCGCTGTACCCGAATTAGTCCTTTATAACTCCCTAAACCAGAGCTGCAAACCGCTTTTAAACGGAACCGTTTAGAACCCGGAACTCCGACTTTTCTTATACTGTGAATCGAACCATGTACCGAACCTTCTACCGAACCTTGTACCGAACCTTGTTCCAAACCTTCTACCGATCCTTGTACCGAACCTTGTACCGAACTTTTTACCGAACCTTTTACCGAACCTTGTACCGATCCTTGTACCAAACCTTGTATCGAACCTTGTACCGAACCTTTTACCGAACCTTGTACCGAACCTTGTTCCGAACCTTGTACCGAACCTTTTACCGAACCTTGTACCGAACCTTGTACCAAACTTTGTACCGAACCTTTTACCGAACCTTGTACCGATCCTTGTACCGAACCTTGTACCGAACCTTGTACCGAACCTTTTACCGAACCTTGTACCGAACCTTATACCGATCCTTGTACCAAACCTTGTACCGAACCTTGTACCGAACCTTGTACCGAACCTTGTACCGAACCTTTTACCGAACCTTGTACCGATTATTGTACCGATCTTGTACCAAACCTTGTACCGAACCTTGTACCGAACCTTGTACCGAACCTTGTACCGAACCTTGAACTAAACCTCTTGTAGAATAACTGTTGAACCTGAACCTGTTTCCAACTAGAATTTTCGGTTTGGTTCAGCAGTAGTTACAAGTCTTAGTAGAACTGACTTTTAACACCCTAAAATTAATTTTGTCTGATAAAAGTAGTAAAATACTACTTAAAATAAAAATTAATCATATCTTACGTACAGTTAAACAAATCAAAGGAAATTCTGAATATTTTTTTTCAATGTATATTCAAATTAATTGCTTATCTATTTAAATTGGGTAAAATTTGGAACGATCCAAGGATCAAACCACAAACCTTAACACAAAAAACATGAACCTCAAGACTTTGAACCTTACCCATTGGTAATCTTTGGTTACTGCGAACCGCACCTCCTCAAAAACTATTTGGGTTTGCAAAACCACTCACAAAATTAGGTTTAATTTGGGACACTATTTGATATACCTGCCATATATCCGATTTGGCTGACTTACATCAACTTTCTTGTGTTTTTTAAGCAATTGTACTTAAATTCAGTTTTCTGCTCATATTGTAGGATCCTAAGACGACTTACAAAATCTAGTTCTTCACAAAGCTAGCATATACATGATCTGGACGCCTAAATGAACTTAATTATGTTTAACATTATAATAAACGTTTTTCTCCAAACGGGGCAAGTTGAGGCAAGAATCGTTAGTTACTAAAAGATCTCCTATCTTTCATGAATATTTATTAATAATTGTTCGCAACGTTTTGCCATGCGATAGTTAAAAGATAGCTATTTTTGTTATGGTCACCCTAAAGTTACACGGCACAATGTGGTAAGAAAACTTCAAGAAGTTTGCTTCATCATGTAAGTTCCGACTTTGTCATATGTGAGTTTAAGTACACAAAGTCTTACGGGATAATGCATTTGTAGCTTTACGTACACTTTAAATGGGCTGCCCATGACTGGTGTAAAGATTTGACGGGTGACTTGTATTCATGCGTTGCCTATCCCATTATGAGGATTTTCTCTGAAAAGTTAGTAGGATGTAGTGGCTGATATTTAAGTTAAATTAGAGAAACGTAAGAGCCTCTAAAAAAAATATTTCCATCGATACAAAATTGACCAAAATCAAAGAAGACTGACCTGTCCAACTTTGACGTAGACATCACCTGATATATATTAAAGTAAAGCTGTCCTTCGGTCTTTCTTCAGGGTCGTATTACCACCCTTTGATTGAAAACCCACAGTGTGCACACAACTGACCTCAACATTTGCCTGTCACTTCAAGCTCCTCCTCAAAGTCAGCGATTGATTCACTTGAATTGGCCACCACAAATTTAAAATCCGCCTTCTCTATGTTTTTGCTCCAAAATCAACAAATAAAATCGATAAATAATAGCGTGACACTGTGGCACCACCCCTCACACATGTTGCTTCATTAAGTGACTCAAGCATCAAAAGCGGCAAAGGAAGCAAGGGGCAGGCAACCGTCAGGTGCTTTCCCGTACATTTTGGCACGTAAACACAACAAACAATTTCGTGGAATAACACAAAAAAAAATCGGCCAAACGAAATAATAATCAAATAATCGAAATGCCAATTCCATAAATAATTGAAGTGGAGGAGGTGATTTCGTCTAACCGCTGTCTGCCTGGAATTGATGATGCTTTAGTTGTTGTTGTTGTTGTTGTTGATGTTTACCTGAATGAGTGCTGCTCAATGAAATACCAAATAAGCGTATTTCAATTTACAGAAATAGTACACCAATATATATATATATATAATACTAAGTCAGCTCAACAAAGGTCAAACAACTGTGGGGAAAAGTTCGCTCACATCTTAAAGACTTTGACCCAAAACTTGACAGGAGGAAGAGAAGGAGGCCAACTAAAGCCATTTGCTGGCTTCCAGTTTTATTTACACAGATGTCGACAAAAAAAAAAAAAAAAAGGAAAAAAAGTGTGTCAACCCACCGAGACAAATATACAACAACAAAAATTTTCAAAACATTTGAAGGCTAGAAAAACGTTATGCCATGTGCACAAAGATACACATATAAGTACACAAACCTTTGCCACGACTCCTGGACGTGGTGCTGCCTGCTGCTCCTGAGGGCGCAGCTGTTATTGGCGTAGAGTTGGTGGCATTGGACGAGGTGGGGCTGCTGCTGCTGCTGCTTTCACGGAATATGGGGGAGCCGGGCACATAGCGATCAGGCTGGAAAAAAAGAAACAACAACAATGTTATTTACCCTTAATTACAGTTCAAACAAAGTTGCATTCGTTGTTGGCAAATAAACATTAGGTGTAACTGATAAGCGATATCACTTTAACTAACATTCAACATTCATTCAACAACAGTCAATCAATCGTGTCGTGTCAATCAATTGCTGCTTTTTCATTTCTTTAGTCGCGGTGTCGGTCTCAAACTGTCAGGGCAACAAAAAAAAAAGAAAGAAAGAAAGAACGAAAAAAAATCAATTCAAATCAAAACAAAAACTGCTTTACATTGGGACATGGAACTGTCAAAATCTACACAGTCGATGGCATTTGATGTCGCATTGGGTGTCGTCGGTGTCGCCTTGGTGCTGTTGGCAGGCCATGCGAACGGTCTGTCTTCGTATTTGAATCACACATCAAAATTATTTAGCAAAATGATTTTCTGCTTAAACAATTATTAGCTGTTTTATTACGAAATTTTGTTTTACTCAAAATGTGCAGGTGTATGTGCAAAAGATGAAATGGTGTTGGCTCTTCAGACTGAGACCTCTAGAAGAGGCTTCTTAGAACTTTGGTCTTTCAATTCTATTCTAGTTACAGTAGGTCAAGAAAGTGTTTTCACAAAGGAATAAGGAACAAAATTTCACATTTCGTATTTCTTTAATTACTTAAATTTCGTTTTCATTTTTTTTTTTTGCAAAATAAGTTGCCAATTGATCATTTTTTTCCTTTGTCTAAACACTTTCTTGACCCACTGTATTTTCGTACATAATCACTGGCCGTTGCTCAGCTGTCTACGTCACTCGCTCTGTGACCGCATTTAAAATTTATTGATTGCTACACAAAAAATGATACAAATCATTTCTCAAAAAGATACGAGTGCATAATGGGATATTTATAGTTTTGGTAATTTCGAACAGTGGTGCAAAAGTGATTCAAAAAGATTTTAATTTGTGAACAAGAATAGTAAGGCATTTATAAAAAAATATAGAATATTTTGTTTAATTTAATATTCAGTTTTTGAACAATTTTTCTAAAATTTTTTTAAACATTTGTGTTTTTTCTTCCTTCTTCATATCTACTTTACCTTCTTCGTTCTTTCTCTCATAAATTGTATACACGTTACACGTAAAATAAGCTTGGTATATTCTCATGTGTTCTACAAACCGCTTGCGACTCAAAAACGACCCAATTCCCTTACGATTTGAGTTGGTTTTCGGCCGAATTACTTGAAACACGCGCTTAAAAAAGTCCATCCTTTCCTATAAAGTCTAGCTTATAAAATCGTTTAAACATTTTCCATCTATTCCAGCCAATCGGTAAAAAACAGAGACATGCTCGGCTTCATTTTCGTTAAGGACGCTTTCAATTTACTAAATTATTTGCGATGCCTACATATTCATTATTGGTATCCTTCATAACTACCTCTTCAATGAATTAGAAGGTAGTAGAGGTGCGCGCGTGAGCGATTTATCCTACACGTAACGCACGATTTACCACACAAATGTTTAAGGGTTTTGCATCATGCTCGATTAAAGGAGAGGTCACGAATGATGACGCACGATTAACCAGTCCCGAATTTTTGCGTGAAGAGACCTAAATTCTATCATGGGTTAGGATGGATCAAACGTAAATCAGTTTAAGGGTTCGGAATTGCCCGCTCTTAAGCGCCCGCCCAGGCTCATTTTGGCTCTCGCTCTGAGCTGTGAGCTGCAGTTCGTGAGCCGTGGGCTATGAACGCCCACAGTCCACGAACTGTTGCCCACCGCTCATGTGCACGGGCAACAGTTCATGGGCTGTGGGCGTAAGCTGGCTCTTAAGAGAAGTGGGCAATTAGCGATTCCGAACCCTGATCAGTTTTAGGAATAATATTATTTATCAAATACTGCATGACTTCTATTCACGAGGTATATTTTAACACGCACGAATCACGCACGGATCACGGATGAACACTCAAAAGGCTGTGTTTTGTCACGATCATGTTGTGAAACGTCGTGACACACCGTGACACGTTTAAATTCACGTCACGCGCGCACCTCTAGAAGGTAGCCTTTACCTTCTAACGTACAATATAGAAAAATATGTCGTTAGTATTGCATTTTCACAAATTGACTTTTGCTTTATTTTCCTTCTCGAATTTGGATATAATTTTTAAGACGTACATCTAGAAAATGCACAGTAAAATATAGAAGTTCCTATAAAAGAGACTTTAAACAGATGAAATACGGTTCGGGTTTAGGTTCAGAAGATCGCGGGGTTCGGTGTTGCATCTGTTTACACTCCTGTTTAAAATACTTGTTGAGTTAATAAATCGCGATAAAATAAAATAATAAAAATGATTAAAAATTAGAAAGAAATCATTTAACATATATCAAATCAAAAAATCTGATAATGATGTTAAAGATTTCTTCAACAATTTTCCAAGAGATACATCGAGCAATGTTTTTAAAACTTTGGAAAGGTCTTTAAACCTATTCCAGGTATCAGTTGTACGAGCATTTCCAACACTAAAGGTTGTTCTTTCTAATCTAAGAGCTAGTAGAGATGACTGCCTATACACACAAAAAATTTGAGATAATTTCGCAGCAAATACGAACGGATTGAACGGATTTTTTAATCCCAGAATTCTATTCTTGATAAAGCTCGAAATAGGCCAATTAAAAAAAAACGCGGAATCACGTTGGAAAAAGCATCATGATTCGAACCTTTGTATCATAACATCTTGAATCTTAATTCGAAATGGACCAAATTTTTTTGGAGAATTGCTTCCATCAATTCCCTTTCAAAGAATTTGCTTTTTTAATATTTTCTTCAGAAAATATAGCAATTGCTTCATTCAGAGTTGTGACAACTAAATTATAATTAGAGTTAAAGCATTAAATTTTTTTTTTGGCTTGGATTTCATATTCATATCATAAAATAGATATTAAAATCAATTGCAATCGCTTCGCCTTGAGGTTTAATCTTCTTTAAATATTTGTTCTACTTGAATTTTATTTCACTTTGATTGCATTGTTTAACAATCTTATCATAAATTGTCATGTGTGTGCGTTCCACTGTGCCGACAATGAGGTGTGAAAATTTCACTTGAATAAAGCTAAACTAATATTCAAATACAAGCGAAATGAAGCGTGGCGAATAAGTTTTAGGCCGAAATTATAATGCAACATTTTGCTATAAATAAATGATATACATTTTCCTTGTAAGTAGAGGGACAGATTTTTGACTAAATCGCTTTCTGTTTATTTTTGCCTCAGTCTCGTGTTGGTATTAATCCGTTTACACATTTGAATGTTCTTGATGTCTTGTGTTCGGTGTGGTGTGTGTTTTTGGTGTGGTGCTGTCCATTGACGTCATTGTTATTACACAAAAAAAAAAAAAAAAAAAACGAATATATCGAATACATGTCGAGGACGTTGTCGTGCCACTTGGCAAATAGACAGAAAGTCTGCTGCCAAAATTCTCACTTTTAATTCAATTAATTTAGACAAAATGTTGTGTTTATAGCTACAATGTTTGTTGTGGTGGGGCTATAAATAAATTTTCTAAGAAAAGCACAACGACAAAAAACATGCACATCAAATCAAAAAAGCAACATCTCATGACCTCGTTCAATTTTCTTTTGCAGCGCTCGAGTGCTATGCCTGCAGCTATGCGGCGGAATACAGTGATAAGTCCTGTATAACCAATGCCAGTCAAGTTCCCGTGATCAATTGTACGAGAAAGTATTGCCTGACTGTAAGGCAGGAAGCTATTGTAAGTGAAAAAGTTGTAAAACTGTTGAAACGTGCCATTAGACGCACACACACACACCAACACATTATGCTGCCCAAGCAGCATTTAACTTTTCACGTATGTGCGACGAGGCAGGCAGCTGCTGCTGCTCTTCGATACGAGCAACAATGTGGCATAAGCATTTTTATGCAACTTTTTCTTCTTTTTTTGTGGTTACAATGTGGCAAGTTGAAACTTTTACAGCAAATTAGCCACTCGCACGTACCAAAAAGCTGGTAATTGAATCTGTCTACAAAAGTGGTTGGGCTTAGGCGGCGTATGAGTAATGTGAGAACGAAATGTAAAATGTATTCAAGTGACAATCAAAATACAAATGCAAAGTCAAGTTCTTTCTTTCTTTTATTCTTCTGCTGTTTTAATTTTACACTCTAAGCCGCTGGCATACCACAGACAAAAAAAAACGAGTATAAAAAATCCATTACCATAATTTAATGGAAAGCCAGGAAGGCATCTCAAATCCCCCAAACACACACACACACACACACACAGAGAGAGAGATCCCTTATATACTTAGAAAACTCACAGAATTTTCATTTAAAAGGCTTAAGTTACAGCGACCCGCCTTTCACATAAAATCAGCTTTGTTGTCAGCCTCTGACAACCGACGACCAAGAGACCACCCACCCACCCACCACCCTCTCCTCTTACTCCTCTTACATATTTTTAGATGAGGCTACAAAATTTCAAAGTGCTTCATTAGACACAGCGCCTTGAAGTTTTAGTTATTGAATTTAGTGGATCAAAGAAGCCAACTAGAAAATATATAAAACAAAATACAAAAAATCAAAAGTCACTTAACAAGGGGCCAGGTTTATGCGAGCATAAATTTTATGATATAAGCAAAAATCGTAGAAAGTTAAAACTTAATTTCGTGCCTGTTCGTGCTTAGCTAAAGAGGCACGTAAATTTAATTTAAATCTTTTTTGCAAAAAAACATGGACCAAAAAGGTAAGCCCTCTCAACAAACATACGTTATGGAGAAAGCCTGCTCTTGTATGTAAATCCAATTCAATATAAATCCAACTTTTTGTCTTTGGGAATGGAAAAGTCAAGGGGGGTTCCATGTGGTAAATTTTGTGAACACCTCAAAGCTTAAGTTTAGGCATATGTGTACACTAGACTAAACATTTTAATGCAAGACTAAAAAATCACAGAGGCCCTTAAAGCCTTCTTTCCGTAAAATACTGCATAAAATGAAAAAAACAGCAAAATTTACTTCTCAACTAAAAAATACTCATACGCCTCGTTAGCCATAAAGACCGAAACTACATGATTGATTTGTTTGTCAATTTTGTAAATCTGTCAATTTATTTTGTTTTTGTTTAGAAAATTTGTTCAAATATGATTTTTCGCTGCGTCTCACATCTGAATCTAGAGGGTAGAGCAACGTGTCGTAACTTGGCGTTCGCATTTGGGCATTTTCAAAAAAATGTCTAGCCGTAGTCAATTTATAAACACGCGCCAAATTAATCGAGAAAATATATATATAAAAAAAGGCTACATATGTACCATTCTAAGTCCCAATAACAACACAAATCTTCACCTACTTTGAACAAAAATTTTGTTTATCAAAAAAACTTTGATGTTTAAATGACCATAAATAAGCTTGCCCCTGTGCGGTGCAATGGGTAAGGTGTGCGCCTATTGTGCGGGAGGTCTGGGTTCGATTTCGCCTTAGAACATCTAATTAAAAGTTTTTTCTTTAAGTACTAGGTCTTCTTTAAGGTCTAGGTTCGATCCCGCCTTAAAACATCTAATTAAAAGTTTTTTCTTTAAGTCCCGATTTCTCACCTTCTACATAGCACTATCAGTCACATAGACTTACAAATAGCAGTGGAAATTCTATATTTATCTGACATATTGCACCTATATAATAGATGAGAAATAGGCCCTAAAACATTTACACACCCGGTCACCTTTACCAGCTATTGGCGCCAGCTGTTAAGTTTCTAGCCATGAAAAAGTTTTTCAAACTTTACCGTTCGGATTCGACATTAAACTGTAGATCCCTTTCTCTTGTGCGAAAATTTAAAAAAATTAAGAGAAGCTCGGCTTGGCAATTTGGAGCCGTAAAGCCAGATATTTTTTATTTTTTAAATATCTTTATACTGAGCTAAGGTGCTTCCTACCTATAACAACTTTTAATTTAACCCATTTTGTACCCTCAAATGTTAAAAAAAAATTTTGAAAACTTTTTTGGCTTGTCATTTATTAGCATGTTTAAATCGGGTAGCGCACATAACAAAAACTAGGGGTTTTTTTTTTTTTAAAAACATTATTTTAATTGCAATCAAATTTTTTCTGCTCTTGAAGCTAGGAAAAATATTGGTTTTTAATACTTTGGATACGAACGAAATCCAGGCGATTCTGTTAAAACTTTGGCACCTCGATCTGATATTGTAAGATATGGGTAAACCTCAATGAAATAGGATTAAAACATCAAGTAGCGTCACTTAGTATGGTATAAACCAGGTTCTGTGCAGAATTGATCTATAGCAGGTATGCCAACAGCGGCGCACATAACACATAACATACATGAATTTTTACATATTCAATAAATATTTGCTTTTATTTGGCATTTACTTAAGTCGAACGGCTGTTATGTGCGCCGCTGTTGGCAAACCTGCTATAGAAAATTTCGGCACGGAACCTTGAAAAAAAAAAAATGGCGAGCAACATTAAAATGCGCGATTGTGAAGATTCTTCATGTACATTTTGAGAGGCACTACAGTACAGTTTAAAAATTGAAGATTCTTCATGTATAATATAAAGGTGCGGCCGTATGATCTTAAGTTTTTCATACGAAATACATAGATTCAGTTTAGTGTACACTGGGAATGACTTTCACCATTCTAAATGCTTAATTAAAGGGTCATAAATAAAATAATAAAAAAATTTTAATAATGTTTAAATTCTCCGAGTGAAGTCTTAAAAGATTCCACAAAAAATTCTAGATATTTTCGAAACAAAATCTCTTAATTATTTTAAAAGCTATTAAAATTCAAAGAATCCATTCATGTTGATTCATATTAATTCATGATATAGTCCATGCATAAACGAAACCAAATCCCTTTATCCTTTGCCACATACACTGACAATTAAAACTTTGTCTACTCCCTTCATCATGTGTCCGAAAGTCAGTGTGTGTGTGTGTGTGTGTGTTTTGTGAATGTAAATTTTAGTCTCAAATCCCCTTAAGGTAATAGATTGCGGTGGTTTCATCTGTGTTGTTTTTTTTTGGTTTGTGAATCAATTGCCATAAATTACTTTGACCTTTTTCACAAAATTCAATTCTAAAAATATTGTGTAATTGTGATGAATGTGTGGGGAATGCCATTAATCAGTGACTTTTTATTTTTGTTTTTACAGAACAATCCCTCGAAAGTGATTTCCTTTCTACGTGATTGCCAGGACAAACCGTTGGTAAGTGTACGAAACAAATCTGTCTCTGTTTTTCTCCTTCCTAATTGTGAAGTCCATTTTCGGGGGCAGCTACTGAATGGTGTACGTACAGATGGCTCCTCTCGCTTTTACTATCGATCCTGTCAACAAAATCACTGCAATGGCCACAATGGACGAGTGAATAACTCAACTGGCACCACAGGCGGAAATGGAGGCAATCACAATGGCATTATACCTGGAAAAAGTGATGGCCACAACAGCCTACATGCGTTACGCATCCTGTGGCTGCTGCTTGGTCTGCTGCTAGGGCAATTAGTATGAAAATATTTCACTGCAACCAGCAGGCAATTAAATGGCTTTTAAGTTTCAGCCTGCCAAGTGAATTAAATTATTAAAAAATTTAAATGAAATGCAAGTGACTAGGCAGTCCTTTAAGCATACAAACTTTCGTTTTATTTCGAAATGAAAATGCTTAAAGCAACATATTAAATACACATAAATTTCAACTAATGGCACATTATGGTCAACAATTTGTGGCTTGTCTAACGATTTGTTGACATTTTTATGCAATGAAAAACTCAAATTAATTGCTTAAAAAAAAACACACACAAAGCAAGTCAAGTGCAAATGTCACATTAAAGTGTTTACAATTAAGTGAAAAAGAAGGTTAAACATTGAGTAGAAACAAGGGCGGAATGGGGCAATTTCTGTATATTTTCCAAAGATTAAAAATTGTTTCCCCTGCAAAGGGGAATTATGGAAAATCTGCCTGAAACATGAAGTTTCGACCAGGGACTGAATATAATAGTTATTTTCATAAAACTCTTATAGAAATAAAACCATGAAGCTCATTTGGTAAAATTATTCGAAATATACCAAAATGTGTGCTTTCCTTTTCGCTATCAATATCCACAATAAACTTTTTTTTGCTGACTTTTATTGTAATGGTCAAAAATATGAGATATTTTTTATCGTTATAATATTACTCAGTTAATAATAGTTATTAAAAAATTGTTAATAACAGTTATTGGGAGACTTGTATAATTAAACTCATGTAATGACAGTTTTTTTAGTTAAATAACAGTTACTAAAGACTTTTATTTTATTACTCAGAATATAATTATTATGAAAGACTTTTATTTTATTATCGGAACCAGGATTAATCCCAAAACGAATATCGGTTCCGGTAGGTTTACGTACCGAATTGAGAATATCGGTTAAAGATTTGTTTTTTCGGTTTTCGTTGATTCGGTAAGATTTTTATTTCGTATACCGGTAGTACTGGTACAAGTAATTTTTTTAATATTAAAATTTGTTAATTATTTCAAGATATCTAAAAAATTAATGGATGTAATAGACTAAAAAAAAACTAAAAATAAGTAATAAAATGAAAATTTTAAAAATTTTTTATTTTATTAAAATCCAGAAACTTAATTTCTTAAATTTATATTATCATTTTTCTAACATTTCTAAATTGACTTTTTTCAGGACTTAGAAATCCTTTACATTTATTTAGAGGGATAATATTTACCAGAAAAGTGTTTTCCGCATTTAAGAAATTAGTTTCTATATCTTATATATCTTAAAAAGCGAATATGATTCTGGATATTCTTTAAGAGCGAATTTCTAAAATGTAAGACTCATTTTTAAGTGTATATATTGCTATTTTACCAAATGAAATACCGAAATCCGAAACAATACCGGTATTAGCGTTTCGGTAAAGTTCCGGTTCTTTCGGTTCCTATTATAACGGTTAACCGTATTCGGTTTTCAAAAAATAAATATCGTTGGTTTCGAATACCTGTACTTTTTTTGTTACGGTTCGTTACGGTATTATTCCCTGCTCGGAACATAATTATTATGAAGGACTTTTATTTTATTACTCAGAACATAATTATTATTTAAGACTTTTATTTTATTACTCAGAAAATACTCAGACTTATCGAAAGACTTTTATTATAAAATTCAGTAAATAAAACTCATTCGGAGACTTTTATTTTTTAATAAAAGTCTTTTAATTTATTATAGCTTCAGCAGTTTGATCTCTGCTTGAATGATCCATTATGTGTACCTTATCATTACCTGCGATAAATAAAGGTGACTTTTATATTATGATTAAAAAATATAAGTCTCTGACTGAGTTTTATTTACTGAGTTAAATAATAAAAGTCTTTCGATAACTCTTATTTTTTGAGTAATAAAATAAAAGTCTCTAATAATTGTTATTTCTGAGTAATAAAACAAAAGTCTTTAGTAACTGTTATTTATTGACTTTTTAATAAAAGTCATTACCTGCGATAAATAAAGAAGACTTTTTATATTATGATTAAAAAAATATAAGTCTCTGACTGAGTTTTATTTACGTTAAATAATAAAAGTCTTTGTTAACTCTTATTTTTTGAGTAGTAAAATAAAAGTCTTTTGAGTGTTTTTGAGAAAAAGCTGTAGTTTTATGCTTTTAATAAAAGTCTCCGCGTTACTGAGTAACATAATAAAAGTCTTTAATAACTGGTATACTCGGAGTCAAAATATAAAAGTTTTCAATAACTGTTTAGTGTGAAGTAAAACAATAAAAATCCTTAATAACTGTTATTTGAAGCGTAATAAAATAAAAATCAAACAATTACTTTTATAATACAAGTTTTAACTGTTACCCTCCCTGGTTTCGACAGCTTCGACTGCCCCTTTTCAACTATTTCAACTATTTACATGCAGGAAACTTCTTAGTGTAAATGCGTTTAAGTGTTATCAGGCTCGATTGGCCACTTTCATTAAAAAGTTTGACATTTTTTAGCACAAACTTACGCAAGACTTTTTGTTGTACGGTCACACTATCTATTGATTGCATTTTTGATAAAATGTAACGAAGTTATGTGAACATTTTTTTTTAAATTACTTGAAATAAAATGAAGCATATTTTTAGGTATTTATCTTAGCTTAAAATATGATCATTTCACCTCCCTTCCTTAGATGCCTCTGTGTTTGAGTTACAAGCAAGGCTTCTTTTGATTAAGATATATACATTTTGGGTATGCAAATTTCTGTTGGCATCTCCAAGCTAACAAATTAGGCAAATACACGTACACAAACTCCTTTGTATGTATGTTCTGGGGGAGGAGGCGTGGTTTAGAATTTCTTTGCTTAGCCTCATTCGAAATGCGCCAAATATTCGTAAATCAAAAAACTTTTTGCAGCCTTGGCACAAACTCGTTGTGTGTTTGTATTAATGTACATGTGATACATTTGTGTGTATATGTGTGTGTGTTCGTCGACTTCACGCATTAAAGTTTCCATGTTGTTGTTGTTCTTGTTGTTGCTGACAGTTTTTCAGTGCTTGTTGCTGTTGCTGTTGCTCCCTTGACACGCTTTTGGCGCTTTGCAAAACACGAAAAATGTTTGCATGGAAAACACAAAAAAAAAAAAAAAAAAAACACGCCTCCACATGACAACCAAGGCCCGCCCCCCTGCCCGCTTTTCACCGGCTGTTATATTGCTGTTTGGGGCCAGACATCAGAATGCCACTACAGATTGGAAATTGAAGCTGGGCCAGACACAAAAACCGGAAAACCGAAATTACAAGCGGAATTCGTTTGAAACGCCTAATGAATTTCTCACTAACCCAAAGGGGAGTGGGTGGTGAAAATCGAGGCAATTGGCGGTGGAAATAAATTTGACAATTTCGAATATGGCACAACCTATATAGGTGGGTTACCTAGGCTGCCAACTGGTTGAAAGTGGACATGACTAGAATCGTTTTGAAATTAAAAAGTATTTTCGGAAAACTGAAGGGGGAAGAAATATAATGAAAAGGCAAAGCCAACTTCTTTTGTTTCAGCAGATTAAACAACATTAAGAAGTAATAATGATTCCAAATGGTTTTTTTTTGCATTATGATGAATCTGTTTTTGAAAAAGCTCCATCACGTCAGATTTGTTTTTGTTTTATCGAGCCTTTCATTACATCATCGTTATGTACTTATTTTGAGCTTTAAAATTTAAATTTTTGCAGAGCACTCCAGAAAATTTATCTTGCCTAGGTACTTGGCTTCACAGTTGGCAAAATTCTTAATATTATTTAGAATATATTTGGGGCAATCCTTTGGGGTGCCCGACCACGAAAGGCTTAACCTTCAGAGTCTGTTAGGATTTAAAATTTAATTGGCTATCAACCGTGTAACATACTACTAAGTGGCCCAGGCCCTTAAGAAGCCCGGAACGATTTCAAAGACCGACTTGCGCCTTTGAGGCACGAAAAAAAGCCATACCCGGCCCGTGCCCATATCTTCATCCTACTTTGGACATTCTCTAGAGCCAAACGACTTTATACAGCTTTTTCAAGACAAACATTGTTCGGACAAAGTGGCTGAAGAGGCCATTTCTGTCTGCGGTTGTGGGCTCAGTCGGATTCGACTGGTTGATAAATGGTCTATATAAGATAACTAATTAACCAGTGAACCGATCGAAATAAAAATGTCCAATAAATTGGAAGATCAAAGTAATTATGAAAACTTACAAAATTTCGCGTTTCCTTATATTTTTTGATTCTTTAATCAACACATTTATAAATTCTCAGTATGCGCTTTTATTGATGTTTTGAAGTGAGTTTGAAACAGCTGGCAAAAAATGGAATGTCATAATGTTAAAAAATATACATGGGTATATAAAATTTGGTAGGTCGAAGTTAGCATTTAAGATTTTTATTTTGAAATTTTTTTAAACACAGCAAATTAATTAGTGTGACCTTGCATCGCCACGGGTTTTTTGACCTTTTTGGTATTTTTTTCAGTTTCTGGTCGCACTGTTTCAGTTGGTTTCCACACACTTATAATAAATAGCAAATTCCTGGAATTTTCCTCAGTGCTGGATACTACCCATTAAGCTGTGTTTTCACTTGTCTAAGATCTCATTTTAAATTTTATTTTAACATTAATTGTACAAACTTTTAAGCCGCTATTTTTGTAAACAAACCTCAACTGAATTAACCAGAGTGACCATTCCGTATTCAGTGACTGTTGACAGACTTTTTGCTGTTGCCTGGTCACCCTCTCAGAGGCCGCTCTTCGAATTACGAAACAATTCTCGCTGCGAGAATGTTATTGGTGTCTGAGTAACTATAGTTAAGGGGGTCTTCTACCTTTGAACAGTGTTTTATGAGTGTTTTTAAAAAAAATCTGGAGAGAAAATCATAAGAGCTTTTTCAGTTTGGTTTTTGGATTTGTGTTATTAATTAACTATATAATAAAATTAAAAAAAATCTTTGGATTTCGAGGGCTGTTCAAAAAGTTATCGGCCTGCCAATTAAGGTCTCAAAAAAAAGGTGCACAGGTGGTAGCCATGATTCCGGGACTCCAGGTTATCGGAATTGAAAACGGTAAATGAGGTTATGATCAGAATTGATGTAATTCTGGCCCGTACCTCAATCATATTTTTCAATATTTTTTTGAAAAATTGGCGGCTATTAAAAAAAAATATTTAGATTTTTCAAGATTTTTTTCGAGTTCATTTCCGCGCCGTCCGTCCGTCTGTCCGTCTGCCGTCTGTCTGTCTGTCTGTCTTACGTTTCGCGTTGTTTCTCGGGGTAGTCGTCTGGTTAAGCTGCTGGGCTGGGTTTTTTTTTGGGGTGCGGGGTGACTTCGCTCATAGGAAGACGGTGTGAAAAATAAGTCTTAGTGAGAAAAACTTTTTTTTTTCCATTGTGCGTCACTAATCTTGGTATTGTTAGTTTTATATTAGTTTTAGATGATTTTGAAAAAATAAAATCGGTTTGTATTAGTTGCTGGAATATGCAAAATGTTATCAAAACAGGTTAAGTCGGCAAAGTAGTCTAGTGGAGGAATTTTTTTTGTTTTTCAGGGTCGTAGCGTCCATCTTGGTATATATTAGTTTTATGTATAAACAATTGGGGAAAAATGGTTTCGGCGTTTTCGTGGTGGTTTATAAGAAAAGTTTTTATGGCTACCAGTTCAAAAAACGTGGTTGCAGTTTGGTGAAAAACGCGTTTAAGTTTTGAGCAACGTTAAAAAAAATACTACAAATTTTTTTCGTTAGCAAGAACATTGCTCCACTAAAATCGGTAATATATCTGGGCTAAACTATTTCAAAAATTTGGAAAAAACGCGGTTAAAGTTTTGAGCAACGTTAAAAATACTCAGTTAGCAAGAACATTGCTCCACTAAATGGATATATCTGCTAAACTATTTCGAATGAAAAGGGGAATGTTCAAGCTATAATAGTAAAGCAAAACAAAAAAATTGAAAAAAATAATTTTCAAAGGTAGAAGACCCCCTTAAAAGATATAATGGTATATTTAAAAAAATCCCTTGTCAAAATACTTGTGCAAATGAATGTATAATAAATATAAGAAATTAGGGATATTTGAATGATATGGGAACGCAGAAGTCACAGGCAATACAAAAGTTGCTTTATTTTGCTGACACTTTTGCTGGACTTCTGTAGCGAAGCGTTGAAACAAACTTTTAAAAGGAATCAAAAGTTCCTTTCTAAACCACATCAAAAAGCCAATATTCACCAGGGAAAGATTGTGCTGTCTTTTTGTTGGAATTGTAGAGGTGAATGAAACCATTTAAACTGTCCGCTGCTATCCTAAATTCAATGAAAAGCATCCTAGACTAGCCAATCGCAAAGGTGTGCTTTTCCATCATGAAAACGCTCGACCGATTACTCTAATGTCACATCCACGGTATGTCCCCGACCTTGCACCTTCCGACTATCATTTGTCTCTCCAAAATTCATAAAGCGGTAAAACATTTTTGGCCCTGTTTTTTTGACAATAAGCATGAGTGTGAAATCCTGCAGCTGTACAAAGTTGGTCAAACAAAGCCAAAGGCCAATACATAATCGATTAATGTTCATTATTTTTATAAAAAAAAAAATCTAAATGAAAGTCATCGGATTTTTTGATCAAATTCAACCAACCCAATATTAGTTTGTATGAGAACAGAGTCAGCGGAAAGACTAAGCGTGATATCAAGGTTTGTCTGTACAAGAAGCTGTTTAGATGGCAACCAAGCCAACTCATCTCCATTTAAACCTGCATTGTGGGAGAATTTGCATTTGGGGACTCAAAAGAGTAAAAAAGTTTAATCTGCATTTTAGTCAAGAATTCCGACTGCCTTTTTTTTTGTAAAAACATTTTACCCATCGGAATTGATTTGGCTCATGAAAGTATCTAGCTTAAATTTCTATAATCAGGATATTCACTTTTATACTGTGTAAGCAAGGGCGTTACCAGCAGGATGCAGGGGAGTGGCTAGACTTTGTGTGTAAACGTTACAACTTATACACAATTGCTTCAATGTCATTTGGTGGATTGCTTTCGTATCTGAGCAAACAAATTTATAGCTGATTAAACTGTGTATACTTGGCTATTTTAGTTTAAGTTTGACATTAGATAAGCAGAACAATATACGAGATTGGCTACGGTATTCAGTCGTCAGCTGTCTCTTTGGGTACCAAAAATTTTCATCTCTCCATTTTAAACTAATGAGAATTTTTTTACTTTAAATTGAGCAAAATTAAATGATAAAGTAATTATATATCATCTCAATTAAAAATTCTTTAACCTGAACCCCGAACAGATCTCATTTAAACAATTGTTTTTTATAATGAACCATCGTAAAGGTAAATGCAAAAATTTTCTTGTATTTCACACGGAAGTAATTTTAACTCAACAAATATTGACTTGATCTCAATTTCCCCGCAAGTTGAAAGCATTCCCCGGAGGGAGGCATCTGTGCCGCGTGGTGCTGACAATCTGAAATGGAGGTGGATTGTGGAGACGGATAATGGGAAATGGGCGATTGTGCACTTGACAGTAGCCACATCAGACAATAAATAACAGAGACATAAGAAATGGACAGAGATTGCGTAGCCCCCCAATGGCCACGGCAAGGCATTTCACTAAAAGGTGTGTGCGTGCACTTGCAGAAATTGTAAATTTACTCGACAGAATTGAGGACGACTGAGTCAGCGTGATGTTGCCTGCCATTAAGCAAATTATCATTTGTTTTGCTAGCCAATGAAGTGAATTGTGGAATAGCGTGGCACGAGCATTGAACTCAGACTCTGTCTGGGTCTCTGTCTCACGGGAATCATACAAAAGCATTGCCGGAAACTAAAAAGTCACACAAAAGTCACAGTCATAGTCCCAGTTGCACCTTGTTCTATAAAAAATAATACCCAAAAAAAAGAGAGAAAGGGAAAGCAAATTGCACAATAAGCGTGTTATAAATTTCCTTTTAATAAAAAAAAAAAAAAAGAACAAAATTCAGAATCAAAGAAGGCGGAACACTCGCTTGATTTATGCCCAGCTGCCAGCCAACAAAAAAAAAAAAAACGGAGAGAAAGCACCAGAGAAAGCGACCTGGTTAAATGGACCGTCCAGAAAGTGGGCGTGTTAACATGCCCAGAGGCACGTCTCTGATCTGACAAATTTCGGTGAAAAAACATCAATGGCATTTCTCGATTTGAATTGTTAACTTTGCTCGAAATTTCTGTTTATTTATAGAATTTATTTTTAATTTAATTTAATTCATAAAAATAATTAAATAAAGTCCTCGACCCTGTTCTCGCTGAAATGATTCAAGCGGAAGTCTGGACAAAAGATTTATTTGATGACATGTTGAATTATGTAAATTAAATACTTTAATTTATTTGCATTTAATTTTGGGGATTTGTACAAAATGTTACGTGTCTTTTGAACAACATTTTAAAAACAAGGAAAGGAAAGGAAATGTATTTCAATTCGGCTGTAAACATGGAAATTTTAATTTTTCGCCACTTGCCAACAATCAATGTATCAAATTGGTCCATAAAGGGTGTTTCTTTTTGGAGGTTCCATTTTCAGTTTGGTAAATAGACCAAAAAAACGCTTGCAAATTGTGAAGTTTTAATACTCTCTACCAAAGGTAAAAAGAGTATGCAACAGCCAGAAGGAAGCAGCTCCGATCCTATAAAGTATATATATTCTTTGTCAGCATCCATACGTCCGTCTAAGCGCACATAGCTCAGAGGTAGTAAGGTCAAATGTATTTTCACTTGTCTGAAATATCATATGAGATGGCTGAAAAATACCTCAGTTCGTTATGAGTTGTCTGTCAAAAAACTTATTTGAGAAATGTGATCAGACTTTACACTAAAATTAATCACACTTTTACCTCTTAGATTGGCTATTACACTATCTGATTAACTCACATGAAATACTCATTTGAGAACTCGGCATTGGTGTAAAGCAGTATTTGGCGCATTACTTGGGATTCCCTCGCTCATCTCTTATATCGATAACCATTCTAAGGAGAGTAGTACTTTTTTTATAAGCAATATATTAAATATCGACTTGAAAAATAGGCAACACTAATAAAAGTGTCATAGTGGCGCTTAAAGCATTTTTTGTCGGTAACCTATGACTGTCCTAATATTACAGAAAAGTATTTTTCCTTAGGTGAAAAAATCATTATAGCAAACAATTCAGAGATTTTTTTAATCTTTACCATTTAATATAGGAAAACTATTTTTTTTTCACATTATCTTGTCCCATTTTGTGCAATTGGTAAAGGAAGCTCGGTCCCAGACCATGATCTGTCTCATAATTTGATAGCTTTGAATTTGTAGCAGGTTCTTAAACCTTATTTTAGCTTAGTAGAGCCGCGAACCGTTATTTCAACCAAATAATAAAAAATACTCCATAAATATCAATATTTTCCTTAATCGGCTGTTGGTCACACTTATTTTAAGTCGACTTGTTTTAAACGAAATTCAAAGGGCCATTATCTTAATAGTTATTTTTCCATTTTAGAATTTTAAATACCAAATGTTCGGTGTTTAAAGAGTACTTAACAATCGGGCTTGACCAACTTTCTTACTTCCTCATATTGATGCAGCTTCTTAAGACGATCTCAAACAAAATGTGCAATCGCTTTCAGTACCTCAATAAATCCTCGCAAATTAGTTTAACAATCAAACGAGCTAAGTCTTAGTGACTCGAAGCATATGGAGAAAGCGACTATCATTGAAGTAACGACAGCACATTGACTGACTTGTGCACAATAACAGCAGCATGTAACTGCAGTTAGACCCTCCAAAAACTTATGGTCCCTAAAAAAGTTTTTTCATATATTCATATTTTTATAAAATCGTTTTAAGCCTGATTTCTACACCTACAATCGAAGGATTCTAATTTTTTCATCAAGTACCAAGTCCATTTTCCGCTTAATCGAGGCTTGTTTTCAATTTTGTCTTGCCTTTTTTAGCCAAGGGGGTCAAAGGGACTAGAAAGCTGGGGAGTAGGCACTACGGGCGGCTCTGAAACAAAAGGCAGAGGGGGCGGCAACTAGAGTAGGAAGGTCTGTAGGATATAAGTTCTGAGTTTGGCGCGCGGTTTTCGGGGTGATTTTTTACGGTTTTTTTAATTTTTGCCTTTTTATTTCATTTTAGGTTTACATATGAGGTATGGACCCACAAGTGAAAGCAGAATACGCCGCAGCCAGTCAAAAACAGCTGGATTTACGTCATCAATTACTACGATGTATCACAAAGGGTCGTTCACTTGCTCAAGTGTGGTAAATGTAAAATGTGAGTACCCGAAATAGTTTGAAGTACCCATTATTCAGGGGAAGAAGTGTTAAATAGCCTTTAGTCCTAACATTTAACAGGACGTTAACTTTAACAGTAATGTTAATTAACATTAAATTAGCAGACTGAGCGCATGCTGACCCCAATTATTAGAGGGATTCCTGAAACTGATTTGCGATTGATTTTAATTTGCTTTTGATTTCGTGAAACAGCTGTTCGCAGCTGCTCCGTACAAAACGCGCAGTGTGACCATGACACAGAGCAAGAGTATTAGAGAAAAATATTGCGACGCCTCTCAATTTGTGGCACTGTTAAGAGATATGACCAATATAGATACTTTTGAAATGTTGCCAGCGATTTCAACATGTTGCAAAGGTCTTATAACACAGATTGGAAAGTTTTTAAAGAGAGAGGGAGATTTTTTTTGATTATACAAAAAAACTGATTATTTCGGTTTTGAGTTTGTTTTGGGGGGAAAATAACAAAGAACAGCTGATTTTTTATTGTGATGTTATGTGGCGACCGAGCAATCGTTACCTCTAATAATATTGCTCTGTGACCATGAAACATGCAGACAATACGGCCACTTTTATGTTAGTTGGATGGCCACACTGCTGCCTATGTATGGAGCAGCTGCGAACAGCTGTTTCACGAAATCAAAAGCAAATCAGTTTGAGGAATCCCTCTATTGTATAAGACAGATATTGAACTTTTCATTTTGCTGGTATATGATATGGATATGATATTTATGGATTATATATAATGGGCATACAAGACGGACGGGTCAAAAATGCTTCATTTGCACGAACTTGATAAGACAATACATAACATTTTCCTGATTAAAGAGCAACATTTTTTGTTGCTTTAAAAAAATCTGGTCACTCTTAAAGAGTTCGTTTTTTTGTTTTCCTGCCGCATCCCCTTTCCAACTTAATACGCTAAAGAGCTAAACGGAAAGCACCCTCGCATTGAAAATCAATTAATTCAATGTGTTTTCAGACTTAAGCCGATTACTTTTCACTTCAAACTCGTGGATAACCATAAGCCAAACGAGCGAAATAGTGTGGAGGGAGGGGGATGTAACAAAAGGGACAGCTCAATTGAGATGCAAAAGAGATATGGCAAAATTTCACACAGAGTTGGAGTGACAGGTCTTAAAGAGCCAAATTTTGGCTAAAATTAAACTCAAACAACAATTTAATTTTATGAGAAAACCAAAATCTTGTGCAATCTCAAAAGTTGTGAAAACTATTTTTATAAAACGCATTTGGCGACAACAAAAAAATTTATGATAATGTCAATGAACTTTGCCCGTCTGCGTCTCTCATGCATTGCCACAGGCCATGATGCTGGCAAAGACAAAAGATTGAGGAATGTGCATAGAGGCGGAGGCTGATGATGTTGATGATGTTTTGTAATAGTCCAATTGACGTCATCATTTTCATTTCGCAGCGCAGCGACCACTCAGATTGATGTGCCAACTTATGGGATAATTGAAATGGGATTTTTTTAAAAACCATTTTGCCATATTTATTTATACTCGATTCTTTGATGCAATTTGCATTAAAAACAATTAACAATTAACACCCAGAGAGAGAGAGAGAGACAGCACTTTTGCCTTTTGTTCTTCAATTAAGATGTGAAATTAATTGATTGTCAACGATTGTGCGAATGGATCTTTGTCCAGGCCTGTCAGCTATATAAAATGACTTATGTATGCATATAGGAATTCACATGTGCCACGCGTTCTGGCGGCTAAAAGCCTTAGCTTGGCTTTCATCAATATTATGGCATTCTCGACATTTTTTTTTTTTATGAAATTTGAGTGACTTTCCGCTGTGTTTACATAAATACGAGTTAATCCCTGTGGCATTGAAATGATTCATGGGGATTTCCTGGAAGAAAAGTCAATGGGGAAAAGTGTGCCCCCTGTCTGATTTCGCTTTTGGGGTTTGACGTCATCGACTCTTGGCACTTGCCAACTGTGCGTCCTAATCTTGTCTGCAATAATTTCTCACCCGCACACACCTCATCACCTCACCCCCTCTCTCTCTCTTGGTCAATAAGGTGTGTGTGTGCGGCGCAAAACTTTCGCAAGATTTAATGTATGCTGGCGTTTTGCCCGCTTTTGTCAAGCAAAATTTCACGCTTCATTTCCGAAAAATTAAATAATACCGAAATGTTTGAGGTGACGTTGTCATTTCCACTTTTGATTTTGATAAAATAGGCCAAAGTGTTCATCAATAATCATTTTTTTGTTACATTTCGTTGCGGTGAGCAATTATTTTTTTTTACAAAAAAGGTCGACACATTCGCAGCGCCAAAGCAGAAAGAAATGTGTTGGGGGAATGGAAAGACATTAATTTTGAAATTATATTCTTGACACTTTAATTGGACCTAAAGGGAAGGTATTTAACTCGTTCACAATAAGCAAGCAATCCTTTATCCAAACATTTAACCGGGAACCACTTTGGTTTACTATTTTGCTTCGGCTGACATTAAAAATAAAGTGAATATCAGAACCACATGTTTGAATAACTAAGCACTTTGTTGATGTAGGTTTCGCTTGATTTGGCGCAAATGAAAGCAGCTCCGCCGCAGGTTTCTCTCAATGAAACGGCGGTCTAGGGGAGCTGGACAATAGAAAGAAAAAAAAGAAAGAGAAGGAAAGTCCTATGTCAGATATTGTCAAGAAAAATTAATTTAGAAATGCAACGCCTGCAAGTTGCAAAGGTTATTTGTTGTGAGCAACTGCTTATGCATTTTTAGGCAAGCCGAGGTGCGTTGCTGTCATAAGTGTTCATTCTCCACAGCTCAACGCGCTTGTGAGTTAAAATTGTATTTTTGTGCAAAAGTAAGCCGAAAATGACTGAGCTGGCTATATTAAAGGAGCTCAAGGGGAAGTTTTGACATGTTTTTAGTGGTAAGTACTCAATCATCAATATATTGAAAAATTTAAGTAGGTTATGTGCAGTTAGCAAAATCAAAATTTTATTTGCAGATCTTAATTTTACAGAGAAGACACTACAAGTTTTGACAGAGCTTCCATCATAAAGAGACTCAGCGAAATATTCTACCAAAATATTAAAGCTTCAAATAAAATTTCATTTGGATAACAACATTAAAAAGTTTAAGCAATGTTCCAAAATTATAAAAAAAAAAAATAAAAATATAAAAAAAAAATTCTGATATAAGAAAATATATTTTGGACGAAAACGCTTTCAAATTAGAATTAATAGAATATTTTTCAGAAAAATGTTTTTGTACTAAGGAAAGAGTTCTATTAGAATTTAATTAAGAAAGTTTTTGTCTTTTTAGAAAGTTATTTCATAAAATATGCGAATCGCCTTGACCCCGTTTCAGTCGAATTCTTACGGGTTTTGCCTGTTTTTTTTTTTTTGAGTGTAGCCATGTCTGCAAGTGACTGTACATTAAATGACGTTCAATATTTTATTTTGCAGCTGTTTTTGTCTAGGTGAAATATTCCGATAGTGATGTATCGCTTTTAAAACAAACAACGATATTTCGGTATATCGATATTATTTACAGCATCCCCACAAGTAATCGATTATATTTGTGACACTCGAACTGTTTTAATTTGAAATGCAAACGTTTATTCGAAAATTTCAAGAGATTTGAGGGATACGCGCTTATGTTTTTTTTTTGTGGAAAAGTTAGGAAACAACTGCTTTTAATTTTCTTAGAAGGCCAATTTTACATCTTCTATATAGTGAACTGCTATAACAGAGTAAATTTGAAGGTTATGTGAGATATATCGCTATCTACACGATTAGAAATCGTTTCCTAATATTCTATATAAAATTAAGGCACGATTTTTTGTCCTGTTTAATTTTACTCTTCTGGTACTACGTTTATGCACAAAATAAAAAATCATGATTTCTGATCTTTTAAGTATGCTATGTTTTATAATTATGGCAAATATTATGTATATTTTTATAGCATTAAATCACATTATTTATGTATACCAATAAACTGGTCCGACGATCTGTGTGAATGCACAATGTTGATTATGTATAATGCTGCATACTTTGAGGGACAAAAAGCATGTTTTTTAATAGCAGAAACGTAGTGTGTTATCAAACGAACTTAACTCCATTGCCAACTCTCTTGTGAGGTTCTGTCACCTTTTGACATGGCGTTGTCCCAATTACATAAAATCTGACAGTTTTTAAGAGCCTTACCAGAAGGTAGCATTTATAATATATATATATATTCTTCATAAGCATCAACAGCCGTCTGTCCATCTGTCTATCTGTTCGTATGCACAAACAGATCTCAGAGAATCACGCTTGAGGTGTAAAAATATGTACTCTGACAAACTAAACAGCATAAAAATCTATTTTTATTAGCAAGGGCGTAGCCAGGTGGGCAATGGAAAAAATTCTTCGTTCAAATGCAAAGTTCTTATATCTAGAACGATTTTTTCAATCCCAAATACTTGATTCTAGACCGTTCCGAGATATATTAAGTACATTTCGAACTAAATTAAGATCATTTTGATCATACTTTTAAGTCATAAAAGTCTTAAGTCAATCCCGATTTAAGGCCTCTTTCCAGATGACATTAAAATTGGTTTTTGGAAGCAAGAACATTTAACAATTCCGATGTCGCATGATTTGTTCTAAATCGGAAACAGGAACAGGCCTTATAGTTTTTTAGGTGTTTACAAAACTGTAGCAGGACTTATTCATTCCGCAGAATTACAAAACTTCGACTATTTCTTAACAGTTTTATTTAAAAACTATTAAAATATCTATCATAAAAAATGGAACCAATGCGGTTGTCTAAATTTTCAACAATTTTATTGGAAGGTAGGGGCAAGCTTACTTTCAATCAGACGCCAGATAGTAGTAGTTCTCTTCTCACTCTATCATCCCTCTCGACTCACATCATTTTTCCTAGGTTACTCATAGAAAATAATTCCCTAAAAAAAAATGGTTAAATTTCCCTAGTTCCTACACTAAATAAATACGTTTCATTTCCATTTCAATTTGTGGACTGCATCTGGTTAATTAAAAGGGGGGCAAACAATGGCAGAGAACCAACAATAAGCTCGTAATTAAAACGAAAATGACAACAAGCAACCCCCAAACCCCCCAAAAAGGCACCCTTCCACTTCTTTCTCACTTGCCTACACCGCAAAACAATTGAAAAAGGCTGTCAACATATTTGTATTCCACATATACACATATACATATTTATGGAATATATATGAACATACGTATTTATTTGAGAATGTGAGAATAGGAGGAAGTGGTATTTTCTATGGGGGTAACACAGGAAAAACCATGTGTGTCTTCCTATCTGTATTATTCAATGTTGAAAATTATTGTATGATAGTGTTGCAATAATTTTAAGCAAATGTAAGAAACTCAGTGAGAGGTTTGTCCTGGAAGTCTACACGATGATCTTGTTGAATGAGAATGCAATAAAATGTTGGCGTTCTATGAACTTTCTTTGGTGAAGAATTTTTCATTTATAGTTTTTTTATGTTTGGTTTGTCAGTATATTTTTGCCTCAGCGTGGAACTCTGCAGTGCGGACAGAGCTCTTGAGAATATATATATGTTATGAAATGCTGCCTTCTGGTAAGGTTTATTTGTCGAATTTAATAGTGGACAACTACGCCATGTCAAAAGGTGACAGAACTCATGAGAGTTGCTTGCACGTTTCTTTGTAAAACATGATTTTGTCCCTCAAACGTTATCTGTCCGCATTACACACAGTTCAGTATTAGTAAAATATTTGCCAAAGTATAAGTAGATCAGAGTGTGATTTTTATTTACGACAACCAGAAGAGTAGTAGGGATAGTGTATTTTATATGGAATGATAAGTGTTCTGTGGGTAACTATCTTGCATAACCTTCAATTTTCATTATGCCAGTTCTCAGAAGATGGAGACTCTATACTTGAGGCAAGCGTTGTTCACGATTGAGGATAGCAAATGATATGCCAGTATCGTTGTTTGTTTTTTTGCGATGCATCAGATATTTCTGCCTCGGGAAAATAAAGTATTAGAAACTTGTCATTATGTACGGTGTAACCTTCAAAAGGCTGGGTCCATCTTAGCTAAACTGGTGCGCATGGCTGGCAGTCTGTGTGTGGCTTTTTCAAAGTGTAAATTAAACGCGATTTTTTTGTTGTGAGCTCTTCTAGTACGAGCATTTTCTGAAAATATTTCTAAACTAGAGAGAAAGATGACCTCATCCAAATATTTTCTTATATCCAGGAACATGTATTTATTTTTAACATAACGCCGAGATTACATATTCTGTTGTCAAATGTTAATTTGTGATTTGGTAGTGTGAGAGATGATATGTCAAGCAGCCAGTGTGCTTCTCTGCTTCCAAAATTAAGAAATCTGCAGAATGTATTTTTGCATATGACATAACAAATTTTTCGGCTGTATTGATGATTGAGACACCACTAAACGTAACCCAAAAAACTTCCTTATATAGCCAGCTCCACTCGGCTACTGGCACAAACACAAGTATTTGCGTGTGTGCGTGTGTGGAAATGTACTGCTGTTTAACTCAAGTTAGCTTTCACAAGAGTCAACAACCTGGGCAGTATTTAATGTTGCAATGAACAATAAACCACTAAAGCTGATCAAAGGCGGCAGGCGGCTGAGCCGGACTGGGGCTTCTGTTTTCTTTTTTCTAGGTACAGGGCAATTTCTAGATTTTCTTAATGTGGGGGCGGGCAATTTTCAGAGGGATGTAAACCTTTATTTAATGGTTGTGTTTAAGGAATGATTAACATAGCGTATTTTCTAAAATTCAAAGAATCTGCTCCCATACAATTTAGAGGAATTTTGAAATTGATTGCAAGCATAAGTGGGGGAAGGCAGTTTAATTTTTCACAAATATTTTATTTACCGTGTCTTACTAACCCCAATTTAGCCGATAACTAAGTAGGGATCAGTAGAAAATGCAGGAATCAGGCCCTAACAGAGTAAGAAATCCAGAACACAGTGTGACGGAAGGTGAGATGGAATCGCCCATCTCTTCTCGGCAGTCTGTCACTAAGTCAGCGACAATTCTGATTTCTGGGGAGGGGCTGCGACGGCTTCGACTTGCGTCAATTCCATCAACAGAGTAACGGTCAAATGTCGATTGCTCTGACTGCGTCGGCAAAATGGCAAACCGAAAGGTTCACTAAATACGGATAAGGTTCAGCTGCCTCGAGACGATCAGGCCTCAAAGGTGATGTCTTGCATTCTTTCTGCTTTGCAGTAGTATATTTAAAAATGGTCGATGATAATTTGACTGTCAAGGCAAATTGGAGAGAAACATTCGATATAATATTTTCGGGCGATATTTGACAGAGCGCCTTCAGCCATGACAAATCTTGCACCCTTATTGGTGGAGTTGTACGGAACAGACCAGGACACCTTAAAGCTATTTTCCCCATTGGCCTGTCCGAAATCCCATGAGATCTATCTCCAGTTATTTTATAATAACACATCTAATAAAATGTCATGCTGTGATGAAGCCAAGCAAAAGCCTCTATATGCATGCACCTGTCATTGTCCATAGCTGAGCAATTGCAAAATTCGCACAATCAAGTGACAATGTAATGCATCTTAATTAAGGAGCAAAAGACATCTCTCTGGGTGTGGTGACCAGTAGGAAATGCAGAGCCAAAAAATCAGTATAAATAATATGGCAGATGAGGTTTAAAGATAATCCCAGTTGGCATCGGCATATCAGTCTAGCATCGGCATAATCTTTGGCAACAGTTCATTGACGTATGTGTTTTGTTGTCATGGCGTTTACAAATCAGTTTTCTGGCTTTTTGGTGCTTTTAATTTTGAACAAAATTAAATTGTTTGGACCCAGTACAAGCCAGAATTTGGTGTAAAGAGAATAACGACCTGTCACTCTTCTGTCAAAAAATTTTGCCATCTCGCTCAGTGATAGTCCACTCCTGCTTCATTTATCCCGCAGTTGAGTGGGGTGATTTCCGTTTAAGTAGTAAAACAGTAGATAAAAAAGCTCTTTGAATGTAACACATGTGTCAATATTTAGTGCGGTGTAAAAATGTCGTGCCAAATGAGCGTGCCGTCCATCTTGCCCCATTAATATTTAATCCTCTATTCTCATCCTGTACCAGTGGCTACAAAGTTCAATGATATTATAGTAGAGTTCCTCCAGGCGGTTGCAGTGAGGCCTTCCGATTCTTCCTAGCCATAGGCAGCCAACCATAAGTGGCCATCTGCATGAACATGGTCGCAGAGCAATATTATTGGGGGTGACTGTTGCTCGATAAATTACAAGCAACTTGGCAGTCAGCTGTTGCTGTTGTCTCATGTTTCAGACAGTGTACCATGCATCAGCTACCTAAAGAAAACCAATGTAACATCATATGACATCACTGCTACAAAATCAGAAATCATAAACTCAGTGGTCAGCCCTGCGATCAAGTCTGCCCAACTAGGTATTGAGTGGCTTTGCGGCGCGTCTCTGCACTGTATCTAGTTTCAAAATCTACCCACAGTTTTGTTTCAGGCTAAAATGGATAACAAGCTCAGAAGAACATTGACATTCTGCACCCAGACGGTATTAGCCCACAACCGGCTGTGGCCATTCACGTGGCTCATGTCTTCATAAAAACGACAGCATTGAACCTTAATCCTGGAAGAGCTGAACAGGGTGCTGACTAAATGCACTGTGCGCCACCTCGTCGAGCCTACCGCAAACAATATCAGTCACTCTTCAGAAGTATTTGGCTGCCTGCAAATCGTGTTTACTGGCCATTCAATGTGCCCTTTGGCAGCTTACAATCTCTGTGTTCGCGATGAAAGACTGGCCTCTTCCACAGACAAACTGCACGCCGAGGCGCACATCCCAGTATTGATAAACCAGCTGTCTTTTGATGGCTGAAATCTTAGTAGTGACCATGTGAGTAAATATAGTGACCCGAAAAATGCGCTAGCCTCCAACTGACTGGAAAATATCGGAATATTTAAAGTATCATTCTCTTATTCTTGAGTAAGCACCAACCGATCAGTCTCTGCAAATCATATGTATGTATGGTCATTGTCAGAGCACATAGAACATACCAGGAGTGTGTGATAAACTCAAAGTTTCTCACCAGAAACGACTGACCTGCAGACTATCTGTATGGCCGTCCATTTTGACGAATTTTCTGTCGCGCAGGCAAGTGACGCTGAAAAAAAGACACGCAGGAACTGACCGTATAAACAGTCATCATTTTCACCAGAATTCCTTTCGAGATGACATATCTGGAGCATACATGGCAGAACTGGTTCTTGACCGATCAGTTTCTAACGTGCGTACTCTGTTGGGAATTTGAACTCTGACAAACAGACAGTGTGGTGTTGAACGAGCTCAAAATTCATATAGTTGCGTTTTCTTTCTGAACGGAGGCTCTTTCGGAGTGTGTGATGTATTTTGTCAGTCTGTTTATGATGAAAGATTAAGTCCTTCGTTATTAATTAAAACTGTTTTAAAATATATTATATGAAAGAAAATGGAGGACCATAAGTTTTGGAGGTCTAGCTGGTTGCAAATCGAAGAGTCAGAACAATGTGGCTCAGCATTGGCTATTTTAAAGTGGAAGCAATATGGCCTTTAATTTCGTTGAAGTCAGCTTAACTGGCAGGCGATTTATGGGAGTATTTTGTCATTTGGTTGTGATTCCTTTGTGTAGTGGCACTCAAGCTCCTGCTAGCCCAGCAGTATCACGGTCTGAGACCGGCTTTCAATTGCTGAAGCCGTGAGGAAAGTTTTCTAAACAAATGAGTAGAACAAAAAGTCTAGGTGTTTGCAGCAATGTTTTCAAACTAGCTTTCTAACATTCACTCTTTGTAAGGAATACTGCACAGAATGATTATCGGGCAATCTCCAGTTGAATTAATCAGATGTAAGCCAGAAAGTGGTGGTCTGATGGTACTGGTATTCAGTATGTTCCCGGAGCAAATGAAATACTGACCTTACCTCTTATATAAATGCTGACAGAGGATCAGCCTGCTTCCATTACATACTCTTTTCTTTGTGCAGTGGCAAATGGAACATAAAGAAACGCAATTTATTCATTGAAGTGGCGAAAATTTCCCTGTATTTTCTTTCCTTGTTTTAAAATGTTGTACTATCAACCTGAAATCCTATTAAAATAGTAAGTAGTACATAATTCAACGTAATCAAAATAGGAACTTTTATTTAGAAAATTGTATTTATTATTTTTACGAATTAAATTAAAATATAGTAAAAAGTTAACAATCAGAAATTCATTAGTCTGTGCCCACGCCGCACTGAGACAGATCTGCCAGTGGAACCTGCAGGTACTTCTCTTTTGGCGGGCAGCTGGGCAAATCAAGCGGATGTTCCGCCTTCGTTTTAATCAAAGAAATTTACTCTTTACGCTGTTGCTCCCTTTCTCTCTTTTTTGGGCGTAATGAACTAGTGCAACTGGACTACTGACTGTGACTTTAAGTTTCCGGCTTAATCTTCTGTCTGAGTTCAGTACTACAATTCATAATTGGCTAGCAAACAAGCTGTAATGATCAGTATAATTTGTTTCTGCAGAACGATAAACAATTACACGACTCTGTCCACGTGTCTCTGTTGGTATTGTCTGGAATGTGACGTAATCCTCCATCACCATTTAATCCAAAAGTCAATATTTGTTGAGTTGTGTGTAAAAATTTGCATTTACGATGTTCATTATAAAAAACCAGTCCTTCATCGGGGCAAAAGGAGTGATATGGTACCTAACATCTGCTCAGTTTAAAGATGAAAATTCTCATTGTTTAAAATGGGGCTGGTGCGTCATTAGCAACATCTGGCTGTCAGGCTTGAAACTAAGGTAACCGAAATGGTTAATCGGCTGTTCACGAAACCCGATCCGCGGTGATGACAGTGTGTGGGTTGGCGGTGAAGTCTGGCACTCACACCTTACACAGTGGGCTAATCTGATTATCATTGGCAATTTATGAGCCAAATGATGCAAAAGAGTCAGTGCGTTACTGATCCCCCAGTCTCCCGTAGACAAGCACAATAGCTGACAGACCTTGCTCACTATTATGCTCACTGACTTTCTATTCTTTAAGCAATGTTTGGTGAGTTAGGCTGGGCAAATATCGACTGACCTCATTTTAGACACATAAAAATAATGGTGTCCCAGTATGGCCCTTTGGCATTAACTCCTTGATGGAATCAAAAATATTTTACTATGGAGAGTGTGATAGTCGGAGAGGAGACCAGATCAGCTGGATGTGATCGTCAGGAGTTTCATGATGAGGGAGAAAACACTTGCTAATTAATCTGAGTTGCTTTCATTAGGTGGGTAACAGCAGTTTATTTAAAATCAACAATTCTCACAGTGACAAGGCATCTATAGTGTCCCTAACATCATTGTCATACATTATTCACAAATATTTGACAAGAAATTTTTTAATGCCATTTATATCTACCTTTGAAAATTTTTTCCAATTTTTTGTTTTGCTTATTCTTGCTATTCCCCTTTATTCCCCTTTAAAACCCTTTTTAAAATTCGAAATAGTTTAGCACATATATCCATTTTAGTGGAGCAATGTTCTTGCTAACGTGAGATATTTTTACGTTGCTCAAACTTTAACGCGTTTTCTCGCAATACGTTTTGACCTGAAAGTTTGCCATGATTGGGCAGTTCTGACATTGATTTTGTTTTAGCCCATGTTGATCGGCCTCATGTAATATAATTTCTGGCTAGCCTCCCAGAAGGAAAAAAATTTGTTAGCAACAAACACAAAAACAGTAAGCAAACTTCATTTGTGTAACTCACTGGGTATTTAGCTCAGTAAGCAAATAGTATCAGACATATTTAAAATTTCATTGTTATAACAAGGGTGAAACCATAAAAAAACTTATTTAGTAAAAACGACCGATCTATAGTCATCATTTTGATAAATCTTGTGTGTTATTACATAGACAATATACCAGATTGTGACATAAGGGCCTTTTGCACAAACTACTCTGGCACATTTATATAACTCCCTTTACGATAATTTTCCGCATAGCAAAGCAATATATACCAATATTGTGTTTCTAATAGAATAAAAAATTTTCTCCACTAAGTTTACTTTCCGACAGAATCGTTCCTATGGCAACTATAAATGTCCATCCCAGTATAATTGCGTGCCAATAAAAAGAAGACAAATGACAATTCAAAACAGTAACTGAAATTCAGTTCACATTAATAATTGTTTATTAGTATTCAGGTAGATGGTGAACAGACAACGATAACTCAGCGGGGCGATCCTGATCGAAACCTTCACTGGTTTATGGTCAGGAGTAGAATATTTCCAACAGACATGTATGAAGTCATAAAAAATTACAAATATTTTTTAATAACCCATTTTCAAAAAAATGTGAAGAATATTGGTACGGAGGCCAAGAGGCTGATCATAGCAATCAAACATTTCAGCATATTCAAATAAATCCGGAGTTCCAGAATCATGTGGGCCTTTGGTGCCTTGGACCGTAACTCAGTCCCAAGTGCATTTTAAATGGACAAAGTAGGGCTGAAGACTGTACATTTCTCTCCGAGGCACTCATCAAGCTGCTGTTCCAGAGCGAGACTGCCCAACTCGTTACTCGAGCATAGCTGCGAGTGATGAAAAGTGGCTGTCACTGTTTCAGTGTCACTGGTAATTCAGTTAATTTTGTTTAAATAGCAGCAAAAAGACTGGCCACAGTGTTGCAAAAGAAATAGTCTTGAATATATGGCAGTATATTTATGAAAATTCAAAAATTTACTGTTTATGCAATTGTGTGGGTGATGATGAAGATGTGAGGTCGAAACTGCGGCGATGCACAGATGCACTAATTGTCTGCCGTAATTTAGAAAAGGCAGAAGTAACTTCGACCTCTCGAGGAAATTTTATGTTCCCATCATCGCGTATTATGACATTCCATTACTAAAACATCGGCATAAAAAGCACGTGAAGTATAGATGTGTGAATTCAAAGATCAATCAGGCTGCCAAGTAAGTTTTCATAATGCTGATCTTCCCAGTTTTTTTATTTCATTGATTGCTGGACAATAAGTGTAATTTATCATTAGTCGACATTCTTCAATAGACATTTGAAAAGCTTGTCATATTAACTGAGCAAGAGAGTTGGCACCAGAAAATACTTTTTTTTCAACCCAGTTGGCGGCTTATTACCCTATGGTGTTGTGTGAGATTATCAGATTCCTGATGAACTCTGCCCCTTTAGTGAAATTCATGGGCGTTCCAGATTTCACTGTGGTTTTCCAGTACTCAATTTCCAATGTATAGTGGCGTGTGTCATTGCAGTGTTTTCCATGCAGGCGACCTCAGTGATTTTTAAGCGTGTCAAGCATCTGGCGAGCAACAACACTGGCAAATGTCATGATGACAGTAAAACCAACAAAATGAGCAATAGGGATCATTATTCCTATCTCTGAAACACTGCTGATAAGGCTAAACGTTACGAATGTTTGACAAATTTCAATGTAAATGAAAAATTAATGCAATTATACTCTTTCAGGAATTTAAAAAAATTCGCATAACACTCGATTAAAATTTTATCAGTACGGCACAAAGGTTGTGAGTTTGGTAAAAATATCCAGGCAATGAAGGTATTTATTAACCCATTTTTACTAACAATATAAGCGAGAGAACGTCAGCTGTAGGCGGCTGAGACCATAACTTTGTATTATAAATGCACGTAAGTTATGTTTGATGCAGCCTTGTGCAGCTTGATGGCTTTCATAAAGAGACTCTATTTTTGCTTACAAATAACAGTTATTCAAAACTTGTCAGAAATGTATCTATTAAATAAATATTTGAGTGCAAAGACACATTTGTAATGATATGTTTTTTATAGCAAGAAGTCACCTTTATGCAGGTAATATTTATTAAAAAATCAGTAAATGTATTACTAAAGACACTGTTTTATTATCAAATAACAGTGTGAGACTTATTTTATTGCTCAAAGGCCAAGGGGTTATCGAAGGAACTTTTGCATGCATTTTACTCAGTAAATAAAACTATGTCAGGACTAAATTTTTAATCATAAAGTCACCTGTCTTTAGTATGTGGAACATAATGAACATTAAATAAAAGTCTCAATTAATTTTATTTTACTGGTACATAATAGTCTTCATTTTTCTGGTAATAAAAGTGTTATGTTTTGAGGAGCCAATAAGTCTTTCATAAATATTCCAGTAACAAAATGAGTCTTCTGTATGTTCAGTGGGGAAGTCTTTCTGTAACCTGTTCAGATAAAACAAATCTCTGTGTGTGTTGATAATAAAAGTCTTTCATAATTATGTTATTGATAATAAAATAGTCTTTCTTATTAGGTTCGAAATAATAAAATAAAGTCTTTCATAATAATTGAAGTCTTTTCATGTAATTATGTTCTGAAAATGAAATAAAAATACTCGTAATATTATGTTGCGAGTAATAAAATAAAAGTCTTTATGTTCGAAACCCGTTCCAGTAACAAAATAAGTCTTTTCGCCTTGAACATCGTTAGTAAAGTCTTTTACAAAATGACACTGCAGTTATCAGAAGTCTTGGGCCAACTTTGTTATTTATGAACTTATAAAGAATAACTAGCTGTCATTACATGAGTTTAACCATACAGGTATCTTCAATATGTTATGTAATTTTTAATAACTGAGTAATAATATAGATGTATCATTACAAGAATAAACAAAAGGGGTGATGTGAATGTAATAGCGAAAGGAAAGCACACGAGGTAATATTATATGGTATTTATGAAAATAACTTATTATATATTCGGTCATGTTCAATTTTTTAGCCTTTTGAAATTCCACTAATGTTTAGCCTTCTTGTGCAATGTATTTACGCAATGTTTTTAGCAGTGGCTGAGTTTTTCATGCATCAAATGTCAGCAAATGTGTCCAGACAACCACCGCTGTATTGGATGCTAACAGCATTTTCATTCAGCTCAGCCGAAAGTTATGCTGCATTTCATTATTCACGTAATTTACGAGCTCAAGCCATTTAATCCCCTTGCTGATACGTGGCTCGCCACTGAGACCCGACACGAGATGCACTTGGCATAAAATGTATTTACTATTGATTGATCCATTATGTCATTGCGTGTTTTGTGAGCATGATCATTAGTAGAGGAGGGAATATTAGCCTTGAAAAATGGGACTTTGTGCCAAAAATAAAAATAAAAATCACTGATGGCTCCCCATTCATCATTACAATATACAGAATTGAGAGAAAAGATCAGATAGTATGTATTGATCCACAGGCAAAATAAAACAGACCACCTGTCTTACAAAGAGATTTGAACTAAATTAATTCTACCAAACTGCACACACTGACTTTCAGACATTTGTACAATTAAGATGAGACTTTGGCATGAACCCATATCTGTTTATGGTAATTCAACTAACAATTTTAATAACTTTAAAAATATTAGTTACATTTCACCATCTTTTGAACTTCATGGTACAACCCATTATTAAATTTTTTGTATTTACCTTTGAGTAATCATTTAGAAAAGTGTGTAGCGTTATCGACGTCATTCAAGTCATATGCAGACCACTAATGAAAGTCTTCAGACACAAACCCTGTGCTAATTGCCTCTCAAATGTGAAAGATCTTTACCGCGTTATGTTGCACCAATATCTATAACAGGTTTTTTTATGGCAACCGGCGCGTTCGACAAACAATGCCCGATAAAGCAAATAGCCCCATTGAATATGAAGTCATGTGTTATGCCATAATAGACAGATTTTACTGCACCATGGTTTATCATAAGTGAACATACTGTATCTAACAAGCGGTTTACCCATATCTTATCGAGATCAGTGGCTAAACAGAATCTGCTGGATGGCATCAAGCGTAAAACAACCATTTCTAACTCAAAGAGCTGTGTGCAGTAAAAACTCAATGTTTTAAAAAAGCACCTGTTTTATTGTACCTGTTTTTGAGAGTACACAAAAATGGGTGGAAAAGTTGATGCATGGGTGAGAAGCACCTTCAGTAAAGTATTGCAAAAGTAAAAATATTTGTGGGCAGCTTCTCTTGATTTTTAGGCCTCGCAAGAGATCTGGTTTAATGTCAGTCAGCATTGAAGTTTGAAGGCTTTCATGTCAGAAGCAATGGTAGATGAACAGTCCTTCTAAATGTTCCAGGTGACTCTGCATCTATTATTCTATCAAGTCTCACTGCTAACCTTGAGTCTGTGTGACTGATGGTCATATGTCCAGAGGTGAAATGGGGACAAAGGGCTGAGTCCAGATCAGACTGGGCAAAGGGCTGTGCTGAAGGCTTGGTGGAATCCATAAACACTTTACCTTGCACTTGCAGGCAGCTCTTTATGTTCTTTCAGCATCAAAAGTGGTGCTCACTCTTTTCATCGTGGTTTTGGCATGTTGGAGATTTTGAAGTCTTAGATTAACGCATGGGAACCACCACTCTAGATCCAAATCTAAATTTTCTAGTAAGCAAAATCTGAGCAGTTTGGAGTCACGATGAGGCATGATCATGGTGGCAACAATGTGTTTTTAGTTGAGACAAATTTCATTTATGCGATATTTCTGTAACACGTAAAATCAGCTGGTGTACAATTATCACGAAAACGAGTGGCACGATGACCTTTCGCATCTCAATTCCATTGTGCAAGAAATGGTGGATTGAATTGCAGGTTTACTGGCATGTTTGGCTTTCCTACGGTCTGTTGCAGAAAGCACTGTGCGTGCCTCTTTGTAAGCACCGAACGGAGTACAGAGATTAGCGCAACTTCACGATTTTTGCTGCATATCTAGGTATAACCAGCCTGGCCTCAGTAGATGGGCTTTTTGTTTTTTGCTGTTGCTGGTACTTATGTTTCACAGTTGGCATGTAATGAGCACTTTTGGCCACACAGCAGCCTCGCCTCTGGGACAGGGTAATTCTCTTCTGTCGGTTGTCAGAGGCTAGCTGAAACTGACCTGTGTGAAGGCCGAGATCTGTAAGCCCTTTTGAAATTCTGTGGTACAAAGACATACAAGGATCTCTCTCTCTGTGTGTGTGTGTGGTGTGTTTGGAGTGTAACTTTCCACAATTATGTGGGCCACCCTCTACTCGTTTTACTCTGACAGCAAGTCAACAAGTAACGAGAACAGGGAAGGCCGACTACGTTTACCGGCCTGCATTACTCATGCGCTTAAACTAATCCTGTTTGGATCAACGTGCGATGAGTGTAACTATTGCTGCCAAGGAACTCGGCTTATATGTTTCCTGAAGTTGCGCGGGTCTTAGCCTTGTTGCTCGTATCGAGCGGGCAGCGGCTGCCTGCGCGTGAAAGATGGGCGGCATATGTGTGTGGCGTTTTGTACAGTTGCACAACACGTCGAGAAGTATGCACGCAAGACAGTTGATCGAACGACTAGCATGTAGACGCGACCGCCATGATGACATGTGGAATTTGATGTGCATCCTGTAAATTGTTATAGCCCCCATGATCTAAATTGAATTAAAAGTGAGCAATACTGCCAGCTACGATATATTCGTTTTGTGTAAATAAATGGACATTTGCACACCCGAACCTGTGCGAGACGGGCGAAACAAACGAAGCGATTTGATCAAAAATCTGTCACAGGAAAAGTAACAACTGTATTTAGCATGTTATTTCGACACAAGGCTTGTCCGCCACGCTGCGCTGGCAACTTTATTCGAGTGAGGCCTCGCACCCTCTATCTCGTGGTACACATGTTTTTAATCTGTGGAATTGTTTAAACAATGGAAAATAAAGTAGAATCTTAAAGAAGAATTGGGTCATTGATAAATATGGTCATGAATCCAAATTTAATAATATTTAGTTATCTGGCTCATGATATATATTTTCTGAAGAGGCAAAAACGTCTCACCAAATTTGAGTTTCGTTTCAGTAATCAGATGTTATGATACAAAGGTTCAGATATCATGAATTTCCAAGTGATTCACTCATCAGTCTGGTGTCACGCATTTTAAGTGTTGTGTGTTAGGCACAGGTAAGCCTTTAGTGTTGAAAATCTTTCATTGGCAAAGATCTTTCCAAGGACAAAAACATTATCGTATATACTTGAAAACATAAATGCTGCATCGTATCAGTTTTTGATTTGTTATATGTTAAATGATTTCTTTGTATTTTATTAATAAAATTTAACAATGTTACAAACCGGGAGGTCGGCTAGTGAACAAACGAACCGCCTATCTAGACTCTGCAATGCATTCAGACACTTCACCAGTTCTAGAAATTATATCAAGTCGAGGAAGAAAATAAGCAAAAAAATTGTGAGAAACATAACGATATGTTTTTTTATATTGCGCGTTAGCAGAGCCAAAGACTAGCATAGTGTGCATGCAGGACGTTCTGGCAGTGTTAAATCGTATTCAGTAAATAATATACATAAATTAATCATGCAGTATTTGATAATATTATTCCTAAAAGTCAGGAGTTCGGTATCATTAGAGCCGGCCTTCCACAGCCGCTGTTACAGCGTGTGAGTACTGCTTACGGAGCAGTAAAATGGACTGTGGGCTACGGCACCCGAAACCTCAGCGAGCAGCCTAATGTACGTCCATCAATGACCAGGCTAGGTGGTTGCGTCATCTGTCGGCATGACCCTGGGCTGTTGTGTGTGCGTGCAAGTATCATGCGCACACTACCTTCTAGTGAGAGAGGCAAGATGAAGGTTTAATGAATACGTAGGCAAAAATAATTTAACAGGCGGCGTCATGAAATGAATGATTAACAGTGGAAAATGTTCATTTTTGTAGAAGTTTGAAGGCGGGCTTTAGCGTGTTTCAAGTAATTCGACGTCTGCAACGGTAGTATAGCACATGGCATTGTATACGTATGAAGAAGAAAGAGAATTAAAAGTGAAGGAAGAAAAACACAAATGTTGCAAGTACAGAAAAAGTAATTCAAAAACTGAATGTAAATTAAGAACAGGAAATATTCTGCTATTTTATAAAAATGCTATATTGTTCACAAGTAAAATCGTTTTTGAAACACTTTTGAACAACATTTAATATAAATATCTATTGTACTCATTATAAATGATTTGTATACGTGTATTATCGTGGTACAGTAATATGTGCAGCAGTCAGGTCAGAAAGTGTTTGGGCCAAAGGTTAAAAGCACAGCAAAAGTAATTAGCACGAAATGTGAAGAACAACAACAGCAACAGAATGTAAGGCTGATCACGATACAATCAGCAAATTTCATGAAATATTTAACAGAAAATCTATTCTTGATATTCAAATAAAACAGATGACGCCTAGACATCCAGACTGACCTGTCCCAATGTGGGTTTTCTTTGGGCCAATTGATTTTTTTTTTGTTGCCTGATGTGTACCTAAAAATGAAAAGAAACAGTGAATGTTGATGTTTAGTTAGAGTGTTCAGACCCGCCTAATGTTTGTGTATGGCTGAACAGTGAAGTATGACCTGATCATAGCTATTCCTATGACAACTGCGCCCTCAGGCGATCAGGAATGGAAGGTTTGTGTATAACCTTTAATCTTGTTGTCATATGGCGGGTGCTGAGTTATTTGCTTTTTTGTCAGCAGCTCCTGTCTAGGCTGGGTCAAGTCTTTAAGATGACCTTTATCAGCAAATATTATACTATATATATATATTGGTGTCACTATTCTGTAGAGTGAAGCTGCTGTCGTGAGCGGCACTTCATTCTTAACAACAACTAAAGCGCATTCCTCCTCCATATTTAATATGTGTGACTCATTGTTTATTATTCCTCACAGCTACATTGGGAAAGCTTTGTTGCCTGCCTTTCCTTGCTGTGCGGGTCATGGCTGGCAGCATATTGGTTAGTGTCACGCTTGTTGATTTGGGCAAATGAAGCAGTTACCAGTGAGTCAATACGCTGAAACCTCCCGATCAGGGGGTGCGACCTGGCTGAGGTTGTTTGCCCAGCTGTGATGTCGTCAGGGTCTGTGGCTCTTTGATTTTGATGTTGTCTTTCTCGTCAATTTTTTTAGAGGTCATGCCATTTCTGTTGCCCAGTGTCAGCCGCTAACTTTTTGAGTGTGGGAAATGAGACAGCGCATGCTGAGTCACCGTCCACGCCGTTGCCCCACGCCCAAGTGTGTGCAGTAAGCCTGTGCATTATCCACATAAAAAAAATAAACGGGCCTTTGTGCATGATAAGTCAGACATGTGGCGGGTTTCTTATTTTTGCTGTGTACTCGTGTATTGAGATGAATATAATAAAAATAACTATCTTATCATGTGCAGCGTGCAGAACAATGTGTGCATGAAGATGGGAGGATCGAAACGGTCTTGAAAACTTCTTGGTGGGAGAAGGCGTTTGTTATAATGTTAGGCATTTGTAGTCTTAAGAATCACAGTTGCAGTGCCAAAAAACAGAAAGGTTGATGTCAGTCAGTGCTGGTATATGGGGTGTCCAGAACCAAACTGAGTACCAGTGGCCATTAGGGCAGTTTGTCGTTGGGAGTGTGGTTCCTGACCCGAACTGGATAATGGTGAAATATGAAGTGAGGAAAGATATTCAGGCATGCGTAAGTATGAATCAATTTTTATTTTAAGTAGTATCAGTTAAGCGTTAAAGTCAGTTCTACTAGATACTGAAACACTGCTGAACCATGTGAAGGATTGGAACTAAGCTAAAAAGATTCGCTAAAATCAGTGAGTTCGCTAAAGGCCTGGTTTGGTGGATCGATATGGAAGAATATCGGTACCAATTCGACAAAGTGGACCAGGTTCGGGATTCATTGGGGATGCAGGTTTGTGGGGGAGAATCGGTATGGAGTTCGGTACAAGGATTCGTAAAAGGTTCAGTACGTTCAGTGATTGGTACAAGGATCGACAAGGTTCTGTAAAGGTTCGGTACAAAAGTTTGGTACGAATTCGGTGCAGGTTCGAGTTCCTGGAGTTCAGGTTCGGTACAGGATACGAACAGGTTTGGAAGGATCGTTGCAAGGTTCATTAAAGGTTCGGTAAAAAGTTCTGTACAAGGTTCGGTAAAATGTTACGAACAGGTTCGGTACAGGTTCGGTAAATACATGGTTCGGTTCACAGTAAAGATCAGCGAGTTGATTCCGTATCTAAGGATTTGTAAGGCGTTCTGGCGGCGCATCGGGCTGAAACTGTGCAAAGTGAATGAAAAACCTTCTCTGATTGGCAAATGGGCACAATATCCCAGTCAAGGGTGTAATCCAAATGGGAATCGTAGTTTCAATTATGTCGTGACAATGAAATAGTCATGGAGTGTATCAATACCGAAATGCTTAGATATAATGTATATAACTGATCAGTGGTTCGATATGACATAGAGATGAGGTCCGCAACTGGTGCAGTGTATCATTGATATTGGCTCTGTCGCTATAATTTATTGACTTCCACCTTATAATAATATGCCGTAGTGTTGAGAGCCACACAATATGAAGTGCTGCTGTAGTGACAGACCATCGACAGTGACTTTCATTCATCTGATCAGCAGTGGGAGGGTGACAATCATAAAGCGATGAGAGTAGAAGATGGAGAATATTAAATCTAATCGTGAGGAGATAAAAATCGGACAAACTTAAAGAGTATGTTTCATACACTGGGAATCTTTTAGTTCTGCACGGGCGAGACATATCGACTCGTGTGAGAATATATATGCCTCTCTCTGTATATACTTTCTTCTGGGCCATATGTTCATTGTTTTTTATGTCAAATAGCAAGCTATTGGCCTGGCAGAACTGGATGGAAATAAACACAGGGTATATTTATTCTCTGATCGCCGTGCGCCAGCGACGACTGGCATATTCCTCTAGTACCTATATGGCTCGCCATATTGGAGCTTGAGGGCTCGGGCAGCTTAGTGGCACGTACTCAACTCTTTGCTCGCCCAGCTCGATCTGTGGCGGCAAATACGGCTGCCAAGCTCTTGATCATTGATCTTCTTCTGCGCCAGCACGATCAACCGAGATCAGCTCCACGCACCCGGCGTATGTGGGGGTGGAGTGAGTTTAATTACGTCGAGTTCCAGCAACCTTTCTGCTCAAAGAGTGGACGCGGCAGAGATCATTCATCTATATCGCGATGTCAGTGCTCTGTGAGGGTGAAAGGTGGTGGTACTAACTACTATGCAACCCACCATCGCGAATCGACTTGCCTTCTTACGCAGATCTGAGGCATTCTTTGGACACGGGTACGAGCATGAGCGACTCCACTCATTTTGACAATCAACTAATCAGCACAATAACCACAGACAAAACTCATCCCAGATGAACCGCTATTCCTGGAGAACACTGCAGCCGCCGGCAATCGATTCCAGTAACTGCCAGTGAATTAGTATTTGTCTTACCGGTTCTTTGAAGAAGAGAAGAAGAAGGAAATTTGGTGGTATATGCAATGTTGCGATTTTGAACAGGCAGATTTAAACTCTATAATTCACCCAATTTTTTACCTTTATATCTCGGTAAACTGATTCAACGAAATTAATGAGGTATGTGATCGAGGCATTTTTAATCGTTTTGGATGAACAAATATTTCAAAAATGAAAAATGTTTTCTAGGTAACAGTAATTGAACCAAAATCAAGCAAAAATGAAATTCACAGATAAGATAGCAGTTTCAACCCCACAGAGGCTAAGGAAAAAATTTTGAAAAAATAAAAGTACAAATATTTTGTTGTGGCATTCAAGAATAATTATTATAGTGAGCAACATCTAAGTTTCTATCTTGTATGTCAGCAAAAAAATGATAACTCAAAAACGTAATGCATAAAAAATTTTGGTGTTTACAAACTTACATTCAAACATTCAACTTCAATATTTTTTTTTTTTTTTTTTTGACCGAGGAATCTGTTCTGTCCATTGTGGTGGCTGATCACCGCTGTGAAACTGCCCCTTGGCAGAGGCAGGCAAAGATTCTTCGATCACCTGATCTGTTTCGAGGAGAGCGCAGAAATTTGCCTCTGATTGAAAGTGACTGGTGGGCAATCGCGACGGGATGCGCCTCAGGCTGCAAATCGTCCCAGACGGCACTGAAGCGCGCCTCACTTCACCTTAACAGGTCAAGCCGCAGAACGGCTTTTTCGGCGACAGCTCCAGTTGTGCCATCCAGCTCACAAAGAGAGGCACCATGTTTACATGGTACGCTCCATGAATGTGGCCCATCGATCACCCAGTGGACGAGCTGCCGTATGCGTCCAGAAGTGATCCATAGGCGATTGGCTGCACTGGCAGTAAACATCAGGCGGAAGAGAGAATAAATGGAGGTGGCCGTATCAGAAACGCAGCTTCTGGTTAGCAGCTCGCAAAGGATCGACCTCTCATTCAGATGTTACGATCGGCGGGAATATGCCACACGCACAGCCCAGACCAGTTCTATGCCTTAGGCATCAGCGAGTTAATATTAACCAGACGTATAGTTTTGAAAGTGACAACAACCTCGAAAAAACTATGGCTCCAATAACTATCTCTTGATCATTTTAGCCAATTATATCAATGACTGAACAGCTGATGTGATGGAAATGACAGACTGCCAGCTCTATACATGGCCTCAGCTGTCTATCTACTTGTAAGCCTAATATATGTGTTTCTGCAGTAAATGATATATTTAACACTACAGTCTCATTCTTTTATTTTAATAAATTTTGTAACAAAAGCTAAGTCCAGTTTAAAAAGAACATTGAACGAAGTTTGAACAGTAGGCTAGTTTTTGATCCCCAGAGTATTCGTAATCAATCAAATGTTTATTTCCTGGAAAATAAATTCATTTTTAATTTTTTTAACATTTTATTTTTTTTTAAACACTTTATTTTTATTTTTAAATTTTTAATTATATTATTTAATTTTTTTTTCTAATTTGTCCTCAGAATCGGTCACTATGGTAATGCCAGGTGGGTTTACAAAATAGGAGATAAGCTATGTCGGAATTCTGTGGATGGATTTCAAAAGATCTTTACCCTTTGAACCTATCTTAACTGAGCCCATGGACTATTGCAATTCATGACAAAAGTTGCATTCATAGTGTGTCAATGAGTCATATTTGTTTAAGGCGAAGATGGCCACACTGCTTGGTGCGCCTGGGCGAGAGCATAAAAGTTGAATAATATCTTGGCTATTATCAGATTAAAAAGGGATTTTTTATATAAGAACTTGAGAAATGCCCCGTCAGCACAGAATTTGTTTGCTTCTGACTGTTTTGAGTGTGGGATCGAAGTAACCTGCAGTGTATGTTGCAGATTAAAAAATTTATGAAATCTAAAGGCATAACTATAGTTGCCAACTGGTTTGGAAATGTGATGTGGTGGGGCAGGGTTAAACTGCTACCTTTGATGTTTATTTCATTAAGCATTTTTTTTTTTTTAAAATGCTTTAAATTAACATTTTTAGTGAGGTTTTGGGTCATGGTGCATGTCGTCGTTGCACGACTCCTTAGCTCTCTTGTATAATGACTATCAGTTATATTCAAGCACAACATAAACGTCATCTTTGCTGGAAATGCGCCTTCTGACTATAGCCACATCGGCCACTAACCGCCGGCGCGTGGCCAGGAGACAATTTTCGGGAGTGATATAATTGACAATTTGATAAACTAATCAGCCCTGCGGTTGGGCTTCGATATCATGTTGCGGGAAAGCTGTACTGATTCAAATCATTTTTTGCATACAAATAATTTTATAAGAATTCAGATAAGTAAGGTGTGATTAAAGAGCCATATATGCAGAACGATTTTGTTTTACGAAGCAAATGATATTACAGTAACTTGTTTTTAACTCTAACACCAGTTATTTTTTATTACAAGTTTAAATAAACAATAAAATAATATCTGAATTGTGTCTTAGTTTGATCGTGGAGACCATCAGTTTTATAATTAAAACAAACTTTTACTTTTTCTCTTGTGTTCAACCAATCAGCTCAAGCTGATGAAGTTTTCTACATGGCTAGCCAAAGTGTTTGCGAAATCTATAAGAGTGGATGAGTTTTATAATATTGAAATACATTTGTGTTTCAAGCAAACTCAAACTTTCCACCTATTACGTTGATATTTTGACGGCTTTTAAAAGCAAATTGCACTCGTCAGATTTACGATAGCATATGAAAATCTGAGACTAGTTCAGAAAATTATATAGGCTAGTATGTGTATGTCATCTGCTCATTTCATCTGAGGTTATAACTCCCATAATTTAAATGTTGCAAAGCGCCAAAATGTTATAATATATTTTCCGTGTCATTGTGACTTGCTATCAGCGTAATTGTTTAAGTGCCGTGTTACATTTTATTTGGGGCTCGATGAAACAAGTAAACCTGAAACATGGGCAATGATTGTCAAGCAAACTCATGTGAAAGATACAGGTGCAGTAATATATGTGTAATGTGCTGCAGCATCTGTTCGGATACTTCCTGGTGGCAAGCAATTTCGTGAAACAGGCACGCGGCCTCCCAATAAGTATTTTTGTTGATTATTTGTTTTGCTCTTGTGTTTTTGCTGTGGTCGGGGTGTGAAACTGACGCATATTTCACCTTTTGGCTATTATACCTCAGAACAAACACAGCAATAATGTGCTGAAAGTATCCTGTGTAAATGATGTGATGATGATGAGTGTGAGATAAGCTGTGGTTGCTTGTATGCATTTGTTGCCCGATATCATAAACAGGCAAAAAATCGGCAAGCAGTAAACAGTATCAAATGCATTTAGATTCAGGTGAGCGATATATAGAGGGAGCACAATGAGGTTTGGTTAGAGCTGAAGAAATTGAAAAGGCCTGTAGATAAGTGGGCTGAAAAGAAAATATGTGTATCTGCTTCCATTTATCTTTAATTTCACCGTAAGCAAAACTATGTGTTAGACCTAATACACTTGAAAACTGCTCCAACATTTACCAAAATATACATGGTTAGATATCAGATATTTGATGCAAATCATTGATAATAACGATATAAACTTTTTTTTGAAACACTCCCCGTCCCTAAACTAGCAAGATTACTAAGTCTGAAAACAAAGATAGCATCACTAGTTGGGGCGCTGGATACCTAAGTTGACCGTTCTCGACGCTATCTCAGTCAAGTGTGAGAAGCTGCTCATAGCCTACCCCTTGGAGGGCACGATCAAGTACTAAGAAGTAGTTTTGAGCAACTATATGTTATGTGCAATTTAATTTTTCAAAGTGGAAACAAATGTAATATATATAGCGAAGACAACGATAGCTCTGAAATACCATATGGCGGCTATATGTATTAGTCTTGATTACAAATAGACATAAAAGTATGTAAGTAAAATAAAAATATATGCCAGACAGGCAGCTACGGCTGAAGTTTTCTTACTAGAGCCGACATGATGATTTTTAAATTTAGTGTTGGTGACCAACATATAAAGTTGATAACAAAAGTTTTCTGCAAACTAATTCTTGATGGTGTTTATGGCGGCTTATGATCAGATCATTTAGGTGCCATTCTGTTAAACCCACGTGGTTCATTGTGCTAATTATTGTTAGTGGTTATTGTGGAACGGGGGACAGCGAACAGTTAGTGATCATTGAACAGACAGTACAGTGCCGGACAAGCGGAAATAATGTCTTCGAAAACCAGTTTGGCATGCTTTTCTGGGGTGTAACAAAAATGGCTTCGGTGTTTGGTATTTGTCAGGGCTATGTTGGGCTTAACATCTACAGTATCCATGCAAATTTGAGACCCTGATTGTCCCAGTGTAGATCTTTTTCCAGGCCCATCAGCTGAAGACTATTTCTGTTTTTGTGACAAATTATTCTGTTCTTAGATGATAATCCTGCAGTAGTTATGTTGGTGATGGGCCAAATAGCAGCATGCATCACAAATCTAGTAAGGAAACCGAACTGTTTGGCAACAGGCTGAAAAATGGTGTGATCCAGAACTGGCCATTTTCAGTAATGTAACCCATGCTGTAATTGTTGAATGACTGGCTTTGAGTCATTACTGCAGGCTTCTCAGCCAACTGTTTATATGGGCTACTTTGCCCGCTGCTCTGTGTGTGTCTTCTGTGTGAGCGACCCCCAATTTATTTTTATTTATTCTTTCAATGACTGTCTGTTTTTTTTATATCATATAATGAAGCATATTATGTATCAGAATTTGACTCTTTGTATTGTATTGTTGACAGTAAAATGTGAACACTATTCAAGAAGCAAGTTTTCAAGTAAGTTGGTTATTTACCTGAACTCAATATTGCCCACGCATGGTTGCTGCATGTTAAAAATCCATATGTTTGATAAAAACAACGGGAGAATAAAGAAAATTTTCGATAACAGAATGAATGGTCTCAAACTAGATCTCCTCGGGGCGTTTATATGGTATAAGTCCATAACAGTGAAGATATAAATGGGGATTACTTTACAAAAATTAATGTGATGTGTATTTAACAGTCAGTAGTAGCTAATACTTAGCAGCATTTCTTAGTGATGTATAAAATGTGTTGGTTTTCAGAGTCAGGCCGATCTGCCTTCTGCAAGAATTTTCCGACCATTCGATGGCAATGGCGTGAGTTGGATGGATCGGTATGATTATCATGAAACATACTCGTTCTTTGAATAGTTCTTATCAATGTTGTGAAGTTTCTGTCAGCTGACCTCAGCGTGATGATGACGATCGTGGGATCCATCGATATCTGGTTTGATGGTTTGTGCGTGTCAAGACATCGAATCTATGTTGAAATGAGTTGTTTGAATGGTGCGGGTGTTCATGATGTCGATCGATCCTGATTGGCGATGGGCTCGATCGATCGTGATTTAACTCGTGTCTGTTTGTGTTTTCGGCGTTATAGCGAATATTTGTGTTATCAATAAAGACAGTTCTTGATGCTAACGTGCTGTGTCATGTGCTCGCCTCATGTGATCACGTGTGAACTCTGTCCTCATAATAATGAACGACCTGATCTTAGTCGATTGTATATCATGATTCGATAATTTGACGTAAATTCATCAGGAACTATGGAGTGATGAATGGTTTATGATGTATTGTTATGACGATCGATTATGGTGTTATCAGTGTTCAGTGAAGTTGAACATGAATATCAGATATGGAAAAAAGTCAGTGATAAATGGCGATCAGTGTCTTAAATGATTGTCATGGTGAGCTATCGTGGTTTTTGTTAAATCAGTGATACTCTGTTCTTAGATCCCTAATGTGATGTAGATGTCGAACAATAAAATATCAGATAAATATATCATGTATGAAGTTATCGTTGGGTAGTGAAATAGCGCCGACTGGTGCATGCAGATCGATGGAGCTGGTTGACGTGTGGTGCGGGTGCAAGTCATGTAAATATCTGTCCAAGAAACGGTTGGCGAGTGTGTGTGTATGAGCTATATATTTAGCGAATCTTAACAAACTTCATATATCTGCAATTTTAATGATATCATATTTTTTCATCGACCCCGTTATCGGGTGAACGATATTGGTACCTTGCAGGGCCTGGCGGCTTATTTGTCGCAACGAGGACAGACATTCAGGCTTAGATGTCGATATCATTTCCCCGCCACCACGTCGAATGGGGTTACTTGCGATTCATGTCCAGTGCCTGTTCGGGGAGCCTTTTTGTTATATATTCACTCATCGTGTTC